>JAADJF010000376.1:0-41069 GCA_012932015.1 Fusarium acutatum
GTGCCGAGCTGGGCGGCGGCGGCGGAGGAGGAGCGGCTTCACTTGGGGGCGGAGGAGGAGGTGAAGCTGACTGTCCAGGGGTGGCGCCAGGAGCGCCGGGAGCCTGTGCTTGAGCCTGAGCTCCATAGTATTGCTGATACATAGCAACATAGCTGTAGTAAATCGTCAGCGTCACGAAGCAGGCATCTGGAGCGGCCAGTTCTACTTACTTAGCATAACCACCATAGGCTGCGTAAGGGTCTGCGCCACCGTAGTACTGGGCGTACTGGGCGGCATAGTCAGCAGCATTGGTCGGACTGTTCACGCCAGCAGCGACTGGACTGTTTGAAGCACCACCCTGGTTAGACCCGTATCCACCATAGCCAGAGCCGCCATATGAGCCATGAGAAGCTCCATGTGAGCCACCATGGGAGTGATTACGGTCACCGCCACCGTTGTAACGATCACCCCCATAGCGGTCCCCTCCATAGCGGTCGCTACCGTAGCGCGGTGGACGACTCTTGAACTCTTCGTACTGTTCCTTGACGTTGGCAATCAGATCCTCGCAAAGCTCCTTGGCTTTCGCAACCATATTGGGGTCAGGACCGCTGCGTTTATGTTAGTTATAGGTGTCCCAGAGCACCAAACACATCAACTCACGTCACATGGAGGAACATGTCTTCATCGCTCTCCTGGTTAGTGGCTGCCTCGAGATATCCAGAACCTCGTCCCTTAATCTGCACACGACAAGTTGTCTCTTGCTGGATGTGCTTGACGTATGCACCTCCGTGTCCAACGACCTGGGCACGTAAATTGAACCCATGTACGGGCTCTAGGCTGATAGGGATCTTCTCTTCGGGCCATTTACGCTACACGAAGATTGTCAGCATCCTTGTTCCACACGTAAATCGCGAGAACCTTACTCGACCAAACTCGTCACGTTCAACCTGCTCCTGGTCTCGACGGCGGAAACGCCTTTCATCGACAAGTTGAGGGAGTTCCTGTTGAATAAGTTCGTTGATCTTGGCGACAGCGGACTCCAAGCCAGACTTGCTCGTGCTCGTGATGTGAAGGTACAACGGGGGATTCTACAAGAGATTAGAGTAAGGTCCAACCAAGACTGAAAGATATCCTTACCGCGGCGGTTGCCATACTCTTGTTGGGATAGTAGCTGCCCCGGGTGGTGATATCTTGCTAAGTCAATATGATGTCTACGAAAAACATGAAGGAATTGCGTACCAGCGCCGGTTTCGTCTTTGATCTAATCAAGTGGGAGTCAGCAGGAGCAACGAAGGGGGTATTGAAGCGAGCTATCAAGCTGTAAGCATGATATTCTCGATCCGAGTGCAGAGATAAATCCAAAGGACCGGTTCTGGGAAGATCAGTGGGCTCTAAATCAGGAGTATTTACCATTTTCTGCGTGGACCCCTTGGTGAGGAGGTAGCGATTCCTGAGGTCATTGACTTCGATATCCTGGATATAGTCGCCATCTGCAACATACATCTCGCCATCGAGTGCCGGAGCCGTCTTGTTTGCGCTTTGTGGAGTCGAAGTTGGTCGCGGTGGTGGTGAGTCGGTATCAGCAGACCTGATGGGAGGCACATCGACGTGCTGGATTCCCTTACGAGCTTGGAGCTGCGCGTTGATGCGAGCCGCAGCGGCAGCTATACATTATGTTAGAGACGTGTGCAGACAAACATTGTCGCGATAGCTTTGAAAGAGAGAAGAAGAAGGAGGCATGGGACGGGGCACAAACCAGCGGCAGCGGCAGCATCAGTTGGAGATTTCCTTGCTTCGGGGGTTGCATCTTTTGCAATGGGGCTACGATCTCTTCCGGGCTCAGAGCGACGCGACGGGGGAGATCGAGAGCGACGGTCAAATCGCGATGTCCTCTTGGGTTCCGGCTCTGTCTGGTCGAAGCGCGAACGCTTCACCGTTCGTCGTTCTGTTTCGTCCATACCTGGCGAGTTGCGAATATTGAAATAAAAATTGGTGGATGTAGGTCGGAGCTACGCCACGCGGGAGTACAGAAAGATACCGAGTTGTCGATAACGGTCTATATGTACCCATATAACGATGCAAATCCGGTGTGAAAAATAGCAACCGAAATGCGCCTGTGTTGAAGTGGAGTTGATGTTTGGTGGTCTACGGAGCAGCAGGAACGAAAAGGCTGATTGATGGACCTGAAGCACGTACCTCGTTCAGCCTTCCGCCACATGTGGCTGGTGAGCTTCCCGACACCGGCGGTTGTGAATGTGGGGGAGAGCTTGGGGCAATAGATACAATACAGCAATGGGCAAGATGGGGTAAAAGTGTAGGCGAGTGCGGAAGGCAAATAAGTATAAGTGTTTGATTATATCATGAGCGCTGGGCTCAATTTCTCAGCTTGATATGATTTTGTTAAATCTCTGGCATTTCGATTCCTGTAGTAGATTTCCTTCCAAGTGATTATCAAGTGCTTCTTCATTGGACGGTTAGCTTGGTAGTGTGGCTTGGCTGAGCCCTGCATGGTTTACAAGGAACTTGGGGAATGTCATGGGCATGAACTGGGGTCAATTGCTGTATTGCATCATATGCGCTTGCCTATAAAGCAATTTAACCTCTCTAGTCGCTTCAGACTCAATGGTTCATTCATATAGTATGAGCCATTGCCAGTGGTATGTATGCAAGCTCGAAAACAACCCTATTTCCATAGCTCCTGATAACCCAGACTCGGAGCTTACAGGGGACCCTTGCCGAGCTGATCCGTGCCCCCGCGCAAACACCTGCCCCTGTATCTCTGTAGCCTCCGGTCACCGGCCTATCGATGGCCCATTGATTTTTTCGGCATTTCCCTCGACCTATCTCTTCCTGACTTTGAGTCACCTTCGTCCCATTCTCCGCCCGGACCAATTGCTATTTCTACCGTGTTGAGACCCTTCTTGTTCTGACCAGAGAACTGTTCCTGTTCTCCTGTCTCCGCAAGATGGCTTCTCTACGGCCCTTGACTTCGTCCCTCCGCTGGGTCGCCTCTGCGAGAGGCGTCGCCGCTGTGCGATATAGTTCCTCCTCGACCTCCGCCATCGCCTACAAGGCCCTCCGCCGTCGCTCTGCTCCCCTTCCCGTGAGCGACAATCCTCCTGCGTGGTCAGCCCAGGCCGCCGTCTCCAACATTCTTTACGAGACCCCAGTTCCTTCAACCGCTCCTCCCAAGCGCCATATCCTCAACTGTCTGGTCCAGAACGAGCCTGGTGTTCTGTCCCGTGTTTCCGGAATTTTGGCGGCTCGCGGGTTCAACATTGACTCTCTGGTCGTGTGTAACACTGAGGTTGATGACCTTTCTCGCATGACCATTGTCCTCACTGGTCAAGACGGCGTTGTTGAGCAGGCTCGCCGACAGCTTGAGGATCTGGTTCCTGTCTGGGCCGTCCTTGACTATACCAACGCAGCTCTTGTCCAGCGTGAGCTTCTCCTTGCCAAGATCAACATCCTCGGCCCCGAGTACTTCGAGGAGCTCCTCCACCACCACCGCGAGATTGCTGCTGGCGAGACTGATGTCGACTACGCGCATGAGGCCATCGAACGTAGCCTCTCCGACACCGCCAAGGACTTCCACCCCAGCAAGTTGGCCGTCAGTCAGGCTCTGCGACACAAGCACGAGCATCTTAAGTCGATCACTTACTTCGCCCACCAGTTTGGCGGCAAGGTCCTAGATATCAGCACCAACAGCTGCATTGTTGAAGTGTATGTTGCCCACGTCTCCCTCTTATCTACTCAATCATGCGCAATACTAACATGGGGTTCCAGTTCTGCTAAGCAGTCGCGTATCGACTCGTTCCTCAAGCTTGTTGCTCCTTTTGGCATTCTTGAGTCTGCCCGTACAGGTCTGATGGCTCTGCCCCGATCTCCTCTGTCTGAAGGTAACCAGGAGTCCCTTGTCATGGAGGCAGACGAGGTTGTCGATGCCAGTCAGCTCCCTCCCGGTTAAAATTAAATAGATACCTCAATTAGTGACCCGACCGAATGGCGTTTTCAAGGAAAGGATCTGATTTAATTGATTTAATTCCCAAGACTATTTTTATTGTTCGTACGCCAATGCTCCACCTTCTGTCAAGTGTGGCTAGTAAATGATATCGTATCCATTCGTATTCCGTCCTTTCACTATACTTTAGAACTTGCCCTTGTTGACGACAAAGCCTTCCAAGGCAGCTGTCGATGTTAGGATCATGCTCCGAAATGGAATAGCAGAAAGACTTACAAACAGCGGCCCAGAGACGGTTCTCGGCCTCGGGAAATACCAGAGAGCGGGGGCTGTAGAAGACCTCATCGGCGACCTCCTCAGGATGTCGAGGGAGGCAGTGCATGAACTTCCAGTCCGACTTTGCACCTCCTCGCTTTGCAAGGTCGTTCGTAATCTGGAAACCAGCAAAGTCCTTGAGGCGCTTCTGGGTATCAGCTTCCTGGCCCATGGAAACCCATGTATCAGTCACCAGGACATTGGCATCCTTGACAGCCTCCTCAGGGACGTTAGTCTCAAAAAGCTTGCCGGGTGAGGACACGCCGTCAGCAGCGGAAGTGATGAGTTGCCTCATGTTGTCAGGAATCTCATATCCCTTAGGGGCGGCAACTGATATGTCAACACCCATTTTGACACAACCGATGGCGAGATCGAACAGAACATTGTTGGCATCGCCGACCCAGGCGACCTTGAGGCCATTGAGGCCCAGTGTAGCTCCCTTGGCGGTTGCTGATGGGAAAGTTTCATGGAGAGTGAGAAAGTCAGCAATCGTCTGTAGAGGATGGAAGTCATCAGACAGAGCGTTGATGACAGGGACACTCGAGTGCTTGGCGAGATTAGCGACATCAGAGTGAGGTCCAACTCGAGCGACCATACAGGAGGTCATAGAAGAAATGACAACCGAAGTGTCGTATAGCGACTCATTAACCTTGGTAAGCATTAGCATTGGTCTTCATCATGTAGGTGCGATTTCTTACACCAAGCTGAATATCATCCTTCCCGAGAAACATGGGATGGCCACCAAGCATAGTCACCGCAGCTTCAGTGGAAACTCGAGTACGGGTGCTGCGCTTGCTGAACATCATAGCAACAGTCTTACCAGCAAGACCAGCATTGAGATAGCTGGCGGGAGCTCCACCCTTGACAGCTATTTTTCGAGTGTTGGCATCACGAACAAGGTTGGCAAACTCATTGGGAGTAAGATCAGCAATTGTCATGAGATGCCTAGGTGTCGCGGCCTGTGAGTACGCTCGTTTCTGAAGGGCTGCAGCGGCCCCTCGAGCGATTCGGAAAGCTGAAGTCTTCATTTTGAGCTGTGTGTTGAGGTGAGTGAGTTAATGAGTAATTCTATAATTAAGAAAATGAGCTCTCAAGCCTACAATTGAGTTGAACGTCAGATCGAAGGAAGAAAGTGAGCTTTTCTTTGAGCCAATGGCTTAAGTAGGTCAAGATATGATGAGTCTGTGGTAGGAAGAGTCACCATTGGAGGGCCATGTCCTGCTTGTTTCTTCCTCCAGCCCAAAGAGCATATGCTCCACTTTTAATGTGATATCAAGCCGGTCTCGGGACGCTGACTCTAATTATTTTAATAAGATACCTATAGCCTAGACGACGTTATACATGATTGGAAGATTGCAATTTATACCAATCGTCTATACAAACGCATTGGATAGTTGGGTATCTATTGTATCGCTGCTGTTTTCAAACTCCACTTACTTCGCTGTGAGTGAGCCCTTTACTGGAGCTAGGTTTCTCAGGTCAAACACCGTTACCGGCAGTTGAATTTTCAATAGCCATGATCCTGTTGGCCAACTGTGCTCGTCAATTTACGCCAAGATCTCGAGATGGAAATAAGTAGGTAATAAGAGTGTAGAGAGTCTTAATTGGAGTATTTTTATTGCATCACTGGTTACGACTCAACAGCTTCTCCCCTTTGTAAACCTTCGGAAAGCTATGATAAGCATCAGTGACCAGCTCAATACTCACCATCGACATATTTTGGTTCCTTGTTCTGTGTCAAACGTGAGCTGCTTTCTGTTTTACCCTAAGCAGAAATGATGAAAGCTCTCAGCCGCGTGATATAGTGCCCAGATTCCCGGTATTGGAAGCATATAATGATGCCATGAGATAGCTGTTCCCTGAGACAGATAAGCGTCCTCCTTTCCAAGTCTCCCTCACGTACGCCTAGGCGGCGTTGAGAGGTCTGGAGTGCATATTTTCATGAAGGCGTTCAGGTAAATAGTGCATGTGTGTTGGTTTTATTGGCGTATTCTGTTGACGTGTCTGCTCCTTTGCTATCTTGGCTAAGATTCTGCCGCAACATCGCATGTTGGCATCATTATTCAGGTATTTATGGTCTAGATATTAAGATATCTCCGTACTGGGATCACTGGATCTCGTCAAAGATAGCTTGGGAATGGATGGCCAAAGGATGGATCCTCAAATTTGATTTATTAATAAGATCAGTTCAATTAAAAAATGACGTCGCGTGCGAGACCATGGCCCCAAATTCCAACCCCCAAGTTTCAGGGTCGAAAAGCTGGGGCCTGAGGTGAGGTTCCGTTCCTGGATCAGACATTCGCAAGCCAATCACAGCACCGCCCGCTACAACCTTATCACTCATAATCCCTGCCAAAGTGACTTCACCTCCGATGACGAATCCCTAACCTCAACCTGATGATTACTTCATGCTTCTGACATCAACATCATCTCCAATAACCAACAGATCATCAACCTCCGTCCATAATCTGACAATACATTACTACAGCCTGCCCCAAGTCACTTGCGCCGCATGAGCGCCCCGAATCTCTGTTAGACGGACTTCCACTTCATCCGATACGACTACAATGCCGGCCGAGGAGAACGAGCCCCTCACCTCGCCAACGCGCGAGGAAGAGGAGCCTACCGAGACATCGCCGCTTCTAAATAGAAGCGATGACGGGCATCACAGTGACGATAGCGAGCGCGAACAAAATGGTCGAGTCTCGAATGAGCCTCAGTCACGGGCCGCGTGGAGTCTCTGGTCAATTTGCAACAAGAAGACCAGTACCAAGGCACCTTGGCGATGGCCTTCCATCATCGCCATGGCGCTCCTTGGTATTATTGTAATACTCATCATAGTTCTCGGTTTTCTCGTCCCCCCTGCCGTCAAGGAGTACGCCGAGAAAGCTGCTGTCCTTGAACCTACCAATTTATCCATTGAGAACATCACAAGCGATGGCATCCGGGCGCGTATTCGTGCAAACGTCTATCTCGATGGATCACGGGTCGACAACAAAAATTCCCGCCGTATTGGAAAAGCAGTCACTGGAATTATGCGAAAACTTGAGACCAAGGAAACAACTGTCAACGTCTATCTACCCGACTATGCCGATGCGCTTGCCGGCACTGCGGTTATTCCTCCCCTAGTCGTTGATGTAGTTAACGGACACACCAATGAGCTGGACTTCGTGGCAGATGTCAACCCTGGCGATGCTGAGCATATCCGCAAGATTGCGAATGATTGGTTAGAGGGGAACCTAAAGCAACTGAAAGTAGTGGGCAAAACCAAGGTTCACCTCAAGTCGGGAATCATCCCTCTTGGTGCTCACGATGTGGCGGAATCCATTGTCTTTGAAGGTCAAGCTCTCTACCGCTCCTATGCTGCTCTATTCTTAGGAAAGAAGACACTCTTTTAATGAGAACAGGCGAATTCATTTCTGTAGTGCTGGACTGACAAACTTGCAGCTAATGAGATCCCATCAATGCCCAACTACAACATACAGCGCATGGATCTTCACGATCGCCCGGTAGATGGCCACGGACGAAAAGTGATCGAGGCCGACGTATCCTTGAAAGTCCACAATGACTACCCAGTGTCCTTCCGAGTCCCGACTCTTGGGTTTGAAGTTTTGGTGCCCAATTGCGACTCATCACTGCCTTCTATCAGTGTTGCAGATGCTATCACGGAGCCAATTGATATCAAAGCTAAGGCAGATGTTCAAGCCGACGCCAAAGGCATCATCCGCGACATTCCAGAATCTTTGACGAAAGCGTGCCCTCACTCTGAATCATCCCCTCTCGACCATTTCATGGATCGTTATCTGCATGGCGAGGATGCCAAGGTATTTGTGAGAGGGAAGAAGACAAACAACACCGATACACCCGAATGGATCTCAAACATCCTGGAGAGTATTACAGTGCCGATCGATTTTCCAGGACGATCATTCGATAGTTTGATCCGCAACTTTTCCCTGACGGATGTCGACTTTAAACTACCCGACCCTTTCGCCGATGTCAATGATCCCGAGGGTGATCCCCGAGTATCTGGTACCGCACAAGTACTCGCAGCTGTTCCACCTGAGCTGAATGTGGAATTGGGGGTGGACAAGCTCCGCTCCAACGCTGATCTGTTTTACAAGAAGCGTAAAATGGGCGAGTTGAACCTACGCCAATGGCAGAGTGCCAACTCAACAAAGGTCCATGATAAAGAAACCGACGAAACTCTTCTTAACATTACATCACGTTTAGTCGACGTGCCCTTGACAATCACCGATGGTGACGTGTTCAGTGAGGTCATGCAGAAGCTACTGTTTGGAGGCGGCGATATCACACTCGACATCAAGGCCGAAGTCGACGTAAAGCTGAAAACCGTCCTCGGCATTCTGACGGTGAAGAAGGTTCCCGCAGAGGGCAAGATTCCAGTAAACGGTCCGTCATCGCTGTGGTAATCTCTTGCATCCCCCATGAGGATGAATAATCCTTATCTACACGCTGAAGTATTTTCTTAACACGCCTTGCGATCATGGCAAGAGCCAATACTGACCTATAATTAGGATTCCCTGGAAACGCACTTGGTAAACTCAAGCCTCAAGTCGGCGAGATCGAGGTTATGGAAACTACGGAGACGGGCATTCAGATGAGAGCTCTTGTCAACCTCACAAACCCTACACCATACGCAGCTGTTGTACCTTACCTCAGTGTACATATTCTTCACGACGGAGAACTTCTCGGCGAGGCTATATCAAGAAATGTCACGTTTGACCTCGGCAAGAACACCAACCTTCCTGTTCTTGCGACTTGGAACCCTTTACGATTTGGCGGCGAAAAGGCACAAGCAATTGGCCGCAAGCTGCTATCAGATTATGTGTCCGGCAAGAATACGACACTGACGGCACGTACCCACAAACGGAGTGTTCCAAATGTCCCTATAATCGGCGAGGCTTTGTCGAAGATCAACATCACTCTGCCTACACCGCGAATAACTGTCCCTGGTGAAGACGAGCACGAAGGCGAGAAGCCACACTTTATCGCAGATGCCACCTTTCATCTATTTTCTTCGACAGCCACTTTTACACTTCTTTCTCCATTGCTATACAACACTTTATACATAGAACACATAAACGCAACTGCTCTTTACAACCACACTGAGCCAGTCGGTCAGATTATACACGATGAACCCTTCCCAGCAACACCCGGGCGATCCCAGACCCCACGGTTGCCAGTCATATGGTCTGCCAGCAGCGTGGGCTATGGCAAGCTGAAAGAAGCACTGGGCGGATCGCTCAAGCTTGATGCCATAGCCAACGTGACTGTGAGATTGGGCAGCTGGACTGAGAAAATCCATTATACAGGCAAGGGCATTGGGGCAAAGGTCAGCCTATAGGTCTGATCGATCCTGGGAGGTCTTGGCACAGAAATGTTTGGAGTTAGTGGTTCTTATTTTTGGGGGAGGGGACTCGCTTGGGATACTGGCGCGTATTATTCCTTTTCCCTTATAGACACCTAGGATACACGAAATTGATTTCTTTACATTATGAAATATACTGGTGTTCTGATTCTGATTGCGTTGTTTGAAAGAGATGAAGTGAACAGCAAATTTTTCCAGCAGATTTTGCTTTACTGATTCTATGAACAACCAATTATATGCAGAGCACACAAGACAATCACCAAGGCCATTTTCTGGACAAGGGTGATGTTCATTGAACCTTCACATATTCGCAGACCACTAACAACGAGCATCTTGGGTATAAGAAGCGCGTTTGTGCCAGCCCAGACACCAAGAACTGTTCAACTAACCATCATCTCCAGCTGGCAAGTTTTGCAGGTAAGTCACAAATAGTTCATCGACTAATCATTCTAGGTTCTCGATTTCACGAACAATCATGGCTTCCCAATACCCTCCTGGACTCACATTTACCAAGGTGAAGAATTCCAGCCACCACAACAGTACGATCCCCCTACCATTGTTCTCATCATCAGCTGGTAAGTCAGATCGGGAGTCGACCCTGGCTTTGAAGATGGCGCAGGCTATGGAAGGGGAGGTGGATGAGGCAATGAGAGACATGAAGAGGACCTGGAACGAGATGGCGGCTGAGAACAAAGGCCAGTTTATTGTAAAGAAATGATGGCAGGGGCAATGTTTCACTTGAAGCTCATGTTTTGAACTTGCATTTTCCTGTGGAATGAAAGAATCAAGGGGCCGTCAAAGAAGAGGCTACCGTGGGAAGCAATTAAGGGGGGAACAGTAGCCTAGGTCAGAGTTAGTTGAACACAAAACATACCTTGGATCTAAATCTTCACATGGTGTCAGCCAGAAATGAAATCTCAAATAAGGACATGAGCAAAGGGTAAAAGCACCTTTTTGTTGATCTGAATTGTCCATTGCCGGTATTACTATTCGTAGCCCCCAACTCCATTCTGTTGATAAAAAGTCAAGTGAATTATGCAAGTCGTACGCCAGCCTCCCGTCGCTTCTTGAGCTGCTGTTGAGCTGCCAGACTCATACCAGCAGAACTTGCGTCAAACATGCTCTGTGCTTCGCGTCGCTTCTCGTCCTCAATCTTCTTGAGCCGCTTCTCTGTCTTGCCCTTGCCGCTTCCCTTGCCATGGAACTTGTGGCTCATGTACTTGAACGCCTCCTTGTGGTCAAGAGAACGGCCGTGATCATCGGTGTACTTGATGTCGACGTTGGGTTTGTATCCTGCTGAGAACAGCTCGGCCATGCGTCGAGACTGCTGCTGATCTCGCCACGTATTTTGTTGACGTGCCCACTCCTCACGCTCACGAACTGACATTCTATCCAGCTTGCCACTTGTACGGTCACGTTCTCGCTGGGCGCGTGCCTGCTCGTCCAGCTCTTCTTCCAAAAGGCGTTTCTTGGCGAGGAAGTCTTCTCGGTTTCGCAAGCTGGTATATTCCGCATCTCCACGTGTATCTTCCACGAGACCACGCTCTCTTAATAGCGCGAGCGCCGCGCCCATACCTGCACCAACGGCCTTCTCTTCTTCAACGCCCGCCTCATCCAACTCCTCGACGGTTGATGATTGGGGCTTCTCTTCAACCACTGCTGCATCGTCACCCATGGGGTGATCGTCATCGGGCTCTGGGGACTTTGATTCAGTCTTTGGTCTTCTGGGCTTGCGCTCTTCGTTTTCACCGGGTTTACTTAGGCCTGCAACAAACTCTGAGACTTCATCGAGAACAAGGCCACCCTCTTGTTGCTCTGCTGGTTCTGGCTCGTCATCTTCCTTAAGCAGTCGGGCGATGTCTTCGGGTCGGGTCTTCTTTCGCTTCTTCAAGGCATTTTTTCTTTGGATCGCGAGTGTTGCTTGAAGGTCGTCGTCATCCACAAAAGTATCATCGACTGCCTTTCTCTTCTTTGTCGTCGTGTCTTTTGAGTCAATATCCATCGCATCATCTATGGGTGTTGTTTCAGCAGGAAAGAGATCATCATCATCTGTGGGCTTTTGTCTGGTTCCTTTTTTGCCCTTCTTCTTTTTAGGCTTCTTGACTTTGATCTGTGAGGCGTCTATATAGTCTGAAGAGATAGGGGCATCACCTATGAAGGTTGATTGGTTAGTATGACATCCTTTTCTTTGGGCACGCAAGCAGGACTTACCAATAACATCGTCCAAGCTCACGTTCTGGCCGTTCTTTGTCTTGTCAACCGGTTTTTCAAGAATATCTGAGAGCTCTGCAATGACACCACTTGTGTCGAGGGTGAACTTCTTGGATTTCTTGCCCTCGATCTCTTCATCGTAGTGTGATAGAATACCACGCTCACCCTCCTCATCGTCATCTAGAGGGTTGTAACCTGGTTTCTTCTTCTTGTTGTCGAGTCTCTCGGCAAGCTTTTCTGCCTCGCGCAAGTTCAGGTTCTCCAGCTCATCGCCTTCTTCCTCGTTCTCATCAATAGTTGTATCCTTGAGGGTGAGAATTTGGTCGTCGCCATCAAGGAAAGCCGCTGTGTCATGTCCAACCTTGATACCGGCAAGATCCTTGGAAGTATACTGGACTGCAGCTGCAGCTTCAGCCTCGGCTGCGGCCAGCTCCTCCTCCAATTTCCTGACTTTGGCGATCTTCTTCTGTCGCTTCTTTTGTCCAATGAGCCAGTCTTTGGCGCTAAGATCGCCACCCTCTTCGGCTTCTCCAAAGCCTTTGCCTTCAAGAACTGCATTTCGTTGCGCCAGCTCCCGGGCTTTTCGGACAGCTGCGGCTTTCTCTTCGCGCCTCTTCTTTGCCTTTTCCGCTTCGATGACCTTGTTGTAGTTGTCGTAGGCCTGAGCTTGGCGGCTCTCCAGTGTGCTGGGTGCATCGCCATCCGCGTACATTGATTGAGATTGACTGGTGTTATCAGCTCCTGGGACAGGCAGAGGCTTCATTCCCAGGGAGATACGAATTCTGTTCGTCTCTTCGATCGTTGCGGCGTCCATCTTGGCGGTCGTATCGCGATGGCAACGTCGATATGTGTGATGCGACTATGTTAGATGATGAAAACGACTATTTCTTGGTAGGCAGAAAGATAGGCCTGAGGTTGATGAGCACGGATCACTTTGAAACGCGGCTCGTAGGTGCAAGGTAATTCCGCAGTTAGGCCGGATTATGTAAGCGGACAGTCACAATTTTATGTATTTAAGTCTCCGAGCCGCAACCAAAAATTTCTTTTCTCTTCTCTTCAAGCAAACACGGATCTGTGCCTAGCGATCCCCTGCTCTTCGGAGTCAGGGTCGATTGCTTTGCAGCTCGATAACTTATAAGGAGCCATCAACTTGTTATGGTGTCAATCATCCTATCGACAGGTCCAAGAGTAACTGTTGCTTCAGCCGCTTCATTCGCTGTCGAAAGACGGCTTGAGTGTCGGGGCTGTTGCATAACGAGACGCTATATTCCACCCCCCTTTTCCGAGACCGTCGGTCGGTGAGGTTGGGGAAAACCATGGCCTACCTACATATCTCTTGACTAGAAGAATCTTGCGCAATTCGTGATGTCCGTATAATTCCATATATATGCCGCGATGCACCTGAGACAGGCCGTCAAACTTTTTTTTAGCGGACCCTGGACTAATGTTAGGTTGGCCGAGCAACAAAAGCGATCCAACGCTTGGCTTTGGTCGTTGCTGATCCCCCAAGTATCTTGCCGTTGACAGCTAGAGCCTCCTCCTGATGGTTTCGGCTTTGATCCTGAATCTGGGGATCAAGTCCACCTCATGACAAAGTAACAAGCATCAGTTCACGATCTACGGCCCGTCTTCGGAGCATGGTACCAAGATTCGACTAGATCGCATAATGACGGCGGAGTGTCCTGTTGTCGGGTCTGTGACGACGTTTATTGACCAATAACGCAGCCGCAGGGTAGGCATGATTCCGTAAATGAAGTTGAATCCAAGTGAGATATCATGTCACAACAGTCGATAACCGAGGATAATATGTATGTATAGCATGCATATATGCATACATAAACATGAAGGTTGCGTTACACTCGGCGCTTTATTCCAAGCTACTCGGTACTCACTAATCATCCGTCCACTACCGACGCCTCCATCCGGGGAGACCTGTCTAGTCTGGGGTTTGAGAATTTGAGCATCACGAGAGAGTCTGGGGAAGGGGGCGGAACGAAGCGAAAACCCATAGCTCGGCTCGCATGTGAAGACTGTCTATGAGTGGTCATGGATGTTATGTTATTACAGGGGGGATGATTGTCCTCCTACCTATTGGGAGGTAGTAAGTCATGCCATGGAGGTTGTCCAAGCTACCCCACACTATGAATTGGAGACTGACTTGTCAGTGAAATCATACATTATTAATTTGGGGAAAAGTCACAGGAGCTCAAGTCAGCTGGTGCGTGTGAATGCCCGGTTGCATACAACTACCAGAGGTCAAGTTGACAATGAAACTCCAAATCATCATTATCCTCTAAGAGGCATCTAAAGTCATCGTGAGCTGGCAAGCATATTCTTCGAATGAGTATGACCTCAGCAAAGTATAACAAGCCGAGGTGAAATCAAGTGCAAAACAACACCACCTCCTGGAAACTGCAGCAGACTAATTGTAATCAACTCGGCCTCATTCTAATTATTCGGGCCTTTAAACCACACCGCACTATCCCCCCAAAGGCCTGCGTCCGATGTTCACGAACTCTACAGCTTGCTTCCGCACTTCCATATTTGGCATCTAACAACTAGACCCTTGACATGCATAATTCTTCTATTACGAAATTCCTGTCATAGTCGGCATGCCGGCTCTCTATAAAACCTTCACGATGGACCTGGTAGATTTTGGTGATTCAGTCTCATCAGTCTCGATCAACTCTACAACCTCTCTGATACAGCCCATTATGTACTTTGTGTCTTCTGCCTTTCTTCTCGGATCATTCGCTCTTCAGAGCGTCTTGGGCCGACCAGCCTTCGATGAGAGGAGTCTAGTACAAGAGAGACAGTCTTCGGTCGACTCCTTTATCAAGTCTGAGAGCTCAGTTGCTATTGAGCAACTCCTCTGCAATATCGGCTCTGATGGCTGCAACTCCAAGAACGTAGCCACTGGTATCGTCATCGCTTCTCCAGACACACAGGATCCTGACTGTAAGTCGACGACATAGATAACCTGAACTAAAAACATTTCCTAACATACTCTAGACTTTTACACCTGGACTCGAGATGCCGCTCTCGTCTTCAAGTACGTCGTCGATAGGTTCATCAACCAGTATGATGCTGGCTTGCAGAGGAAGATCCAGGAGTATATCGCCTCCCAAGCCAAGCTCCAGGGTGTTTCCAACCCTTCTGGGTCGCTTTCGGATGGCTCAGGTCTAGGAGAAGCCAAGTTCAACGTCGACATGAGTGCATTCACTGGCGGTTGGGGTAAGTATTCATATTTTGGCGCCCCTGAATGAGAACAGTTGACTAAAGGTTGTCAAGGTCGACCCCAGCGAGATGGTCCAGCTCTGCGTGCGACTGCTATGATCACCTATGCCAACTGGCTGATTGCCAACGGCTACACCTCCACAGCTAACGACATTGTGTGGCCTGTTGTTCGCAACGATCTTAACTACGTGGCTCAATATTGGTCAGTTATGCAGCAGCCTTGATTTGAGCCAGCTCTGACAGTCACAGGAACCAAACCGGGTTTGACTTATGGGAAGAGGTCAAGGGCAGTTCGTTCTTTACAACTGGTTCCCAGTATCGAGGTTAGTTTGCTGGATGATTCACCAGTAAGACGATGTACTCACATTTTGAAGCTCTCATTGAAGGTGCCGCTCTGGCCAAGAAGCTCGGCAAGTCAGGGGACAACTACTCCAACATCGCTCCTCAGGCTCTCTGCTTCTTGCAGACCTACTGGATCTCTTCTGGCAAATACGTCGACTCTAACAGTAAGTATCACCCTGGCTGGTCTCTCAATAACAATAATCACTAATCCATGCAGTCAATGTCAACGATGGCCGCACTGGTAAGGACGCCAACAGTATTCTATCATCCATCCACAATTTCGACCCTGCTCTGAACTGTGATCCCGCCACCTTCCAGCCATGCAGCGACAAGGCCCTCGCCAACCACAAGGCGGTTACTGACTCTTTCCGCTCATGGAACATCAACAAGGGTATCTCTCAAGGCTCAGCTGTCGCCGTTGGACGATACGTTGAAGACGTCTACTACAATGGCAACCCCTGGTACCTCGCTACACTTGCCGCGGCAGAGCAACTCTACGATGCCATTTACGTCTGGAAGCAGCAGGGATCCATCACTGTATCGGACGTCTCTCTTTCGTTCTTCAAGGACCTCGTCTCTTCGATCTCTACCGGAACATACGCCAGCGACTCTGCCACCTTCAAGAGCATCACTGACGCCGTCTCCACGTATGCTGATGGGTATGTTGCCATCGTTGCAAAGTATGTCGGCGCAGATGGCCACCTCGCAGAGCAATTTGACAAGAATGACGGCCATCCTCTTTCTGCTACAGACTTGACTTGGTCATATGCCGCTTTCCTCTCAGCTGCTGATCGTCGAGCTGGTGTTATTCCTCCTTCTTGGGCTGGTAGCGTGGCTGCTGTTCCCAACCAATGCGGTACCAATACTGTTGTTGGTTCGTACTCATCGGCTACTGCAACTTCGTTCCCGGCATCGCAAACACCAAAGGGTGGTGTTCCCACTCCAACTGGCACCCAGACTTCCACTTCCACTTCCAGCTCGTCCACTGGCACCATCTGCCCTACTGCAACCTCTGTGGCTGTCACTTTCCAAGAAGTTGTCACCACCAACTTTGGTGATACCATCAAGATTGTTGGCAACATTGCTGCTCTCGGCAACTGGGACACATCTAAGGCCGTTGCCCTGAGCGCCTCAGACTATACCTCCTCGAACCCTGTGTGGAAGGCCACCATTTCCCTGACTGCAGGACAGTCTATTCAGTATAAGTACATTAACGTTAAGAAGGACGGCTCTCTCACCTGGGAGAAGGACCCCAATCGCACCTACACTGTTCCCAAGACATGTGCCACAACGGCTACCAAGTCGGACAAGTGGCAGTCTTGAGATGATGCCTTCGTTCTATCTGCCCTGAGGGCTATTTTGATAGATTGATAGGCAGAGTTGGAATATGACTCAGATTGTTACTTTGACTGGGCTGGGAGTGAATCCAATGAGTTTGATGACGAAAACACGGTTTGAAGATAGCAAGTCTAATAGTAACACATATACTATTACATATGTTTCTCTTGTACTGAATATCGATCATTGATTTGAACGTGATTTTAAGCAAGGATTCCTCGAATATCTGGCTGAAGCAGATTGGCGCATGACTTTCTGTAGACGACCGTAGAGTGTCATGCTGTGAATGCTAATTTCGATAATGATTCACTGAGATACCAACTCAGTCTATGACGAGCTTGCTTTGATATTCACAACAGTCATGTTAACTCTAAGCCTAACATTAGCAACTGTAACCCCCTTCATGAGGAGACACGAGTGCATCTCAAGTCACTACCCCATCTCTTCGACCATGATGTCAATAGCAAAATCCCGAGCACTTGCTGGAATTTGCTGATTGTGATATATCCCAATACCTTCTGTAGCCACTCATGTGAAAATTTCTTTCATTCCATTGGTAGCTCCTTTATGCAAACTCTTCATCCTCTTCCTCCTCAATCTGGTTTTTCACTCGCACCAAGATCGTCGTCTTCCACTTATCCAACTTGCTGATCTGGTCGAACTGATACAGCCTGTCGGTGAACTGCTCCTGGCTCTTGGCCTCGATGGCCTCGCACAAGTCAGTCAAAAGCTGATGCTCTCGCTGTGCACCAAATGACGGATCCATGTCGCGGTACTTCTCCAGCGCGCGCTGAGCAGCGACCAAATCGCCACTGGCCAGATGGCAGATACCCGCCTTGAGCAGATAGTCCTTGACGCTGTACTTCATGAGGTTGTTGTTGATTGATTGCTCGGCCACTCTCTCGTATTTCTCGATGGCCTTGTAGTAGTCGCCCTCGATAGCAGCCACGTCGGCCACCTTCAGCCATAGCTTATTGGCAAGACTGTAAAGATCCATAATTAGATGCAAGATACCGTTGCGAATGTGATATCCAACTTACGCTGCCGCATTATCGCCCTCATACCAGGTAGCAGCGAGTTCGTAGCACTCGATAGCGCTCTTGGCATCGCCGAGTTCCACCTCGTACAGCTCTCCGAGATTTTCCTTGTGGGAAGCTGCGCGGCGGAAATTACCCTTGGCGCAGTATCGGTCGACAGCGACGTTCAGGCATCGCGCAGCAGCCTGGGGATCGTCTTTGCGGTAGGCCTTGAAGGCATCTACGAGGGTGTTGGCAGCGTCATCGGGTTCCTTCAACTTGTCGGTTTGAACTTGGGCGGCCTGTTCAAAAGCCTTTCCGGCTTCGAGCACTAGATGTCGGAAATGTCAGCTCGGTTTCACAACGAAACAAAGCGGTAAAGGCGTACTCTGTTGCTGCATCTTGAAGGCATTGGCGGCTTGAGTGAAGAGATCAGCGGCCTCTTGATACTTCTCCTCTCGTCCGCCAAAGAAGCTGAAGCCACCACTGGCACTCTGAAGCTGCTTCTGAGCCTGAAAGTTGCGATGTGTCAGCACAACTGCAAAGCAACAAACAGCCAATGCAAAGCGGGGGAGGGGTTACGAAACCTTTTGGAGAAGAGCTCTTGGGTCTTGAGCCATGGTTGTGATATTTGCAAAAGGGGTATCAAGGAAGACTTGGGAGGAGAAACAGAAAGGGAGAAAAACACCACGTTCTGGGTTATCACGAGTTGGCTTTAAGTTGTATGTAAGTGAAGATGGCGAGTACCTTGACTTGCGGCGCGGACGGCGGCTGAGCTATGACGACGGTCGCTTGAGCCACAGAGGGACACCTGGGGTCTTTTCAGTGGGCCCACGTTGTCGCCGCTAATCCTCAGAATTGGGCATTGAAGATTTACCAAAGATGGATCAAAGTTACCTTAATATATATCCATCACAAGACTCTATTGACAGATCGCCTTACGCAGAACGAAAACCTTGATCGAGATTCAACAGAAATTAGTTCCATACCGACAAATCAGGCCAGCTACGCATCATGACTATCTGCGCATCCTGCCATATTGCCCTTCGGCGCAGCATCACACATTCTACAAGACCTTTGATAACTCGGTTCATATCAACAAACTCATCTACCGCCGCCTCGATCCTCGAGAAACCCACCTGGTCCGTTCGAAGCCTTCTACCATCCTCGCCATCTTCAGCTCCTGCAGAAAAGATCACGCCCTCCCAATTACACCACCTGCTCCGCCTCTCAGCCCTACCGCTGCCAACTACACCCGAAGACGAAGCTGCCATGATCAATACCCTCCAGAGCCAATTGCAGTTCGTCCGCGCCGTGCAGCGTGTGGACACAACCGGGGTTGAACCCTTGCGGGCGATCCGTGATGAGACCACAAAGGCTCGACAAGAGGTGACAATTGGACTTGCTGAATTGCAAGAAGCTCTGGATAAGGAGGTTCGTATAGGGTATTATCAAAGGGCGAGGAGGGTTAGAGAGACGATTGAGTCCGAGGCAGAGAAGTGGAACGCCCTCACGACGGCTGGCAAAACAGCTGGAAGATATTTCGTGGTTGAGAGTGGGAAGAACAATGTGGAGGGTGCTGAGTGATTGAGATATACGATTGCAAGATGGCTACCTTGTATAAGTGCCTCCCAATGAGATACCCTTTTGTACATTAAGCCCTCAAATGGCTGAACCATATGACTCTGCAATCATGTTCGCTTGAACCTTGCCCAGATATCGCTATGCCACTAGTAGTCTTCACATACACATGACCCGATTCATAACTCTCTATGCTCATATCATCATAATTAACGCTCATTTCGCATTGCCCTTTTTGGTCGACGGTGCGGCGTCCTCGTTGTTCTATGACTTGTTTTCCGACGGTCCATCCTTGGGCTTTGGCTTGGGCACCTTCTCGTACGCATTCGGACTCGGCGCCCTCTTCTCTTTTCCCTTTCCATTTCTCCTCCCATGTCCATGACTGTGTCCGTGTCCATGCCCACAGCTTTGGCGCTTCCCGCCCGCTGGTTGTGCTCCATCGCGGTCAGAGCCCGAGTCTGAATCTGAGTCTGAGTCGGAGGAAGACTCGTCGCTAGATTCGTCCACAGCTTTCGGCTTATGGTAGATACAACACACTATTAAAATGTGTGTTAGTATATGAGCGTATGTTGGTCTATTATCATTATGCTCACCTTTCGAGCTCTTGCGCCCAAGACCTTCATTGTCTACTACGTCCTCTGCCCACTGTACGGATCGCCCATTGGACGCATGAGCGCCTCGAAGTCGTAGGATCTGAGGTGCTTGCTCTCTTGTTTCTGGTGTTTGTGTCGGGGTCTCGGTTTGTGTTTGTGAGGGCGCTGGTGCGCTTCGTTGTTGTTGCCGTTGCGACATGGCCGGGTTGATGTGATGTGATGTTTGACGTAGCTATAGCACGAGCGACTATTTGTCTCTTTTGATAGGTTTTTCGGAGAGAAAAAAGTGATCTCTCCCGGGGGATGTGGTGTTGTCTTAATAATGTTGTCACACGCTTGTTGATGGAATCTCGTATGGCAAATAAATGATTTGCCTTTGCATCGGCGTTGAGTTGTAAAGATACGTACCGCTTTTCACGTCACAACTTGCCCGATTTATTAACCAATCATTGGATGCGAGCTTCCATTCGTAATTCTCTATTCTGTATATGAAAACAAATTATCCACATCAATATAAGGAATCTTCTTTTGAGGGATCATGAAGGAATCGACTTGGCAATTAAGAATGCCATTCTTCAATGCTAGGGTACAACATTTGACATTGCAACTACACAACGTGATCTTCCATGCATGTTAAGAGGTCAAGCAAATCAGCCAGTATGAATTCTTGCTTTGGTAAGTCTCATAGTTCTCTTGTAGTTCTATATTACACAATGCTTAGATGGAATCTATACTTGGGGTGATATACAATTGGCATGGTAATGCCACTATCATCACCTACTCATTCATCATACAGCCTTAAATCGTACAGTATCCAACCATGACAAAGCTCAATTGATCACAGCTCTCTTCTCGGCTTTGTCCTTTTTCTTGGCACCCTTCATACTTCTTCGCGGTCGACTCCTCTTGTGCTCTGGTAATACACGAGGCTTGTTGTGTAACCATCCTTGGATAGGTTGACGAGAGCCAATGAATCGCCCCTCAGGACTGAAGACATCAACTGCTGGCCAACCAGGTTCTATCACAGGCTCAGGCACAGGCTCAGGCTCTTTACGCCTCTTCACCGCCGGAGTGTTTACATCTATTCGCTGAGCCCTCATGGCTGCAAAAGGATCAGACGTATCGATCTGCTTCGGCTTGACCCTTTCCTCGAATCGGGGTTGTTGGTCTGGAAATACCTTCATAGCAACATCCTGTGCGCGGACTTGAGCAACAAGCTCAACATAGCCCACACCCTCGATGAGGATGTCTGTCGATAACACTCGGAAAGGAAGCCTGTCGACGTTTAACCCAATCGCATTCTTCCGCGTAAGAGGGCCGGCTCTTTGTCTGGTAACGTCGTGAGACAGCTTAAATGTTCCAGCATGCTTCATCTTGCCTCCAATTCCAGAAAGCATGATACTTGGTACACCGATGGATTCTCGTGTCTGCTCCTGGAAAGCAATCGCCTTCTCAGTCTGAGTGAGATGCTCCTCCAGAGGTGTAAAGTTGTATGCCAGGAAGACCAAGCCCGGATTCTTTGGTGTGATGCGAATGAGACCTCCTCCTAGTATGAGGGACTTGCCAGGCGTCATTGAAATCTGTTCAGGCACGATGCGCTTCTTCATGATCATCGATTGACGGCACTCCTCCTTCACAAACAAGTCTAGGTCGCTTCGTGCCAAGCCAGGGAGGTCGATTAATTCGCCCTTTCCGTTTCCAAAAGGTACTCGAATTGGGGATGCTGTTGTGCCAGGGAGTGAGGATACCAGAGGCATATCGGGATAGTTTTGAGCCGGCTGAGGGGGCGGAAGCAATTCCCCAACATCGACGTCTTGCTCTCCAACCTGCTCGGCATATATTGATTCCGCACTGACGCTGTCCCGAGGATATGTTGATACTGATGCCCTCCCTGCCTCCTTGCTTGGCCCCATTCTCCCTTTGGGATAGACAGCCTCAAAGAGCTGACTTTTGCCCACGTTGACCTTTCCAACCATCCACCCCGCACCACCGCGCCGCCAGATATCTTCTCTAACCTCCGTGCACCACCAAGCACGCTTTGCGCTGACGCATCGGACATTGCCAAGACGAACCCTGCTTCCAAGTCGGCCGAGAGCATCTCTTAGTACTTCACGAAGGTAGGGCATCATTGAGTCCACAATCTCTTTCGTAGGGCCAAGAAGGTCGCCGCGAGTAATGATAAAACTCAGTTCTGTCTTGCGATCATTTTGGTACTTGCCCGATCGTGATCTTCGATTACGCGTCCTGATGGGAATGTCACCGAGGAGAACATTAAGTCGAGGGATGAGCGACATGGGGAAATCGGCAGCATCTATGACATGGTATATGTGATTATACTTGTGCGGCGATTCCTCGATGGTTTCGCGCAAGGACTCAACGGTGGGATGGAACATAGCAACCTTTGCTGTGTCGCTCGAGGTGCTATAATGTTGTAAATTGTGGCATCGATCGCAGACAGGCTGTTTATCTTGGGGCAGTGGTTCTTTTAACCTGTTAGCTTCTGTATGGTTCGTAGTAAAAGGGTTGGAGGCATACTCGGAGCAATATTTCCCTCCTTCTCAGCTCCAGTTACCAAGAGAGAGGGATCCAGGCCAAGAGCTTCCAGCTGGCCTGGGTCCAAGGATTTGAGAACGTCATCGACAACTCCATCTTCCTGGCTCGCCGTATGCTGACGTTCAAAAGCCTTTGGGTTCAACCACTTCTTAACTCTTTTGCTCTCAGGGTCGAAATAGCCCAGCATTTGCGGATCATTCGTTTGCGTAAAGGCACCGCATCCTGTGCAATTTAATGGTAAGCGTCTCTTAGGAATCTCAAGGTCCAGAGAGGGATTTTCGCTTGTTGTGATTGGTGCATCTTGAACTGTCACTTCGGTGTGATTAAGTCGTCGAGTATATATCGGAGTTGGTAAAGGCGTCGCTTTTGGTGTTCTGTGAAATCGACTCGAAGCTCCAACGGCCGGACATAAAAATAAAGGAACACTCGATGAAGCAGATGCTTCACCGATACTGAGAGCCCGGTTAATCCATCGAGCTGACAATGCGCGATGCATTGCGTTGTTTCTATAGCGAAGAAACGAATTCCGGTTGTCGCAATTAAAAATGTTGGACTTACACAGATTATCCCAAAAATTTCCTAGGAAATCATAGCTTTGTTAGCCTCCACTGTAAGTAAGTCAAAGTGGCATATGAACCCCACCAGCCAGTTCGGGTCAACGCTCGGCCCGCAGCCTCGAGCACAGCGTTTCCCTTTGGGTAGGGGTCTATGATTTTCTGGGCCTAGAGCCGTCGACTTTTTGAAGCATTGCGACCACGGAACTGGTTCGATTCTGAAGAGACGCTTGCGTAACCTTTATAGATTAAAGGTTTGCGCTGTCCAAGATGAGGTCTCTCGGTGAGCGTTTCAACAAGCTTCGCGCTGTAAGTCAATTCTCGGGGTTCGCATCTTAAGGGTATGGCTGACAGTTGATATAGAAGGTAGATATCTCTTCCACAAACGACGATCCGCGATCCATTGCTCACGATTGAATCAGATCATTTCCTTAAGATGCGGCCCGGGCGCAGCAATTCTCCCCCCAGAGGTGACCAGAATACATATGGACTTTGCAACGAGCTTCAAGAACGGTCATATGGGCGCCAAGTTAGTCCATATACCAAGGTCTCTGACACATCAACTAATACACCGAAAACAGAAAGTTCTGGCGTGAGAACCTCCCCCGACTAAAATACCACAATCCCTCAGTTCCTATGATCGTCAATCGTCACAGCCGGAATAATAAGAAGCCTACAATTTCTATCTATCTCCGCAAACCCGACGCTTCAACTCCCGCACCCGCTACTCGTTCCCAGCCCTCCTCATCACGCAATAACATGTCCAAGGCCACACCACCGGACGCTGACGAGAAGATTATTACCGTCGATATGACTGAGAAGCACTCCTCTCACATTCTTGAATACGTACTTGCCGAGACCCGTGCTGTCCCCCTCAAACCCACCAAGGAGGAGGTTCGTGAATTGCAGGAGTTGGACGCCATGGCCAGACAAGCCGAGGTCGACCGAGCACGTATGAGGAGCCTACGTGAGGAGAAGAAGCGTGAGGAGGATATGCTGAAGCGAGCCCGGGCTGCTGGCGGTGTTGCCGAGGAAGAGGATTCGTAAAAAGGCTTGGAATGAAAGAGACTATAACGATGCTGTACAATAAATGTGTATTAACGAATGCCACATATCTGGCAAGTGTACAAGTTGGAAATTTAGAAAGTCCCACTACCTTCTACTTGGACTCCTACATTGATCGATGAATGGATTGTTGGGATGCCGCACACGTACAACATACATTTCAATATTGAAGAACTGCCATTCTCCCATAGAATCTCTTATAGACAAACAAATTCAGTTTCTAATTGCACCTTGACAGGTCCTGTATATAGATCTACACTCCCAAAACCCCTTGAACTACCTATCAAAACTCCGTAAATGAAATGAATGCTTATTCATAATTTCATCAACTGTACCATTTACTTTATCCCAAAGCCCTGACTTTCATGCACAGCGGTCCACAACAACTTCTCTAACCTTTCTTTTGACTTGTATCGTGACAGAGATAGCATGTTGAAGCACGTTCGAGCAATGGGGAACCTGCCTTCATCCTCACCCAGGCAGGATATCTTAATCGGCAGTACAGCCGCACCCATAGCAGGAATTCGATCGCTACCAGTGATGAACAGGAGTAGTTTCCGTTGATCTTGAGATGACGCCGCCTGAAACGTCTCCCAAAACCAGTCAATAACGGGCTCGGAACCATCTGGCTTGTTGGTTCCCCAGTTATCGTATTCGGCAACTCCCCTTAGCGAGTTGATGTCAAGTGCTTCATCAGAGCCTCGTACAAGGAGTTCAATCTCTTCTGGCCTAAAGAGAGACAGAGCATTACCTCCACATACAGTGTAGAAACCTCGTTTGAAAGGTTCGAACTGTCTTGTTACAGACACATCGATTATGTGCCTCACGTAAAGGTCCACGTATTCTCGACGGTTGCTGTTGGTGACAGGGATGCGTTCGCCTCCAGGGCAAAGGGGAACCTGCACCTGAGTACCGTATTTATCCATATCAATAACAAAATCGAGACAGAAGGTTTCTTCCACGTTGCCTTCATATTCTAGCAACTGTCGTAATCCTCGAGCTAGTCGAGGCCGGTATTCTGCCAGGTCCTCAAGGGTATAACGCATAGGAGGTTTTGGGTGAGCCGATGCCCCTGTACCGTGCGTTGGAGCGGATGCAATAAGTTTTCGAAATGCAAAAGGAGGGAGGGCCACATCCAGAATAGTCGAGTTGTATATAGCAAGTCCCAGCACGACTCCGACCAAGAAGAACTGGTCGGAGGTTTCAAAAGCGTTGGGGTTGAAATAGCAAAACTGAGAATCCTCGTCATAAAGGAAAAGGCCTGTCAAGAGTCAGCAGGGCCCCTGTTTCTGTTGGGCAATTCAGCTTACCATGGTCGGGATTGAAAACTTCTCTGGCCAGAAGTAAAAACCACTCTTTCCGTAGACCACCAGCATCTACTCCCTCCTCACCACTAAAGGTGATACGAAGACCCTTTTTGATATCCTCGCTCCCACTTCCAATCACCTCGCTGACAGCTTTTAGACTGTCATCTACCAGACAATCTCGGCGAACATTTAATTCGAGGAACTGGTTGATAGCCTTGCGACTCATGATACTATCAAAAAAGGCGTCACGGGCTTTGCTCTGCATCTGGCGACGAGCATCGTGCTCAAGAATATGGTTTTTGGCCCATATGCTCAAAAGGAACGGGTACTGGCAGAACGTGAACTTGCTCCTACGAGCTTCCCAATTCTCAAAATCCGCAACCAAGTCAGTGTAGTCGATCATTGAATTATAGAAGTCGCTCGTTGGTAGGATTTGTCCGTGAGAATGAACGTTAGAACGACCCTCGGCCGAGCTCGAAGAGGATTCTTCAGTTCTCCGGCTGTGCGGCAAGTTATTGGCAGCGAAGAGGAGCGCCAAGACCCGCGAAGAAGCTCTAATCTGCCAATCTTCGGCATACATGATTTTCTTTTCTGGTTCCTTGGTCTTCTTCGACGAGTTGGTGCGGTTTATCTCATCATAGAGGTAAGCTCCTGAGCGCCCTTCTTGCATTTGCGGTATGAGGCCAGCTGTGATGTCAACTTTCACCTCTTGCTTCTTCCCACTCTGTCTAATCATCCGATATGTTAAGAAACCAGATGCTAACTCTTTGGTACGAATGAAGCGAGATGGGTGATGTCTTGAAAACCAGGTGATTAACTGGTTATGGCATTCAGCTGACGAGTTTGATACTAAACCCACTATGCGCTTGATGATGCCCGAGTGTTGCCCAGATAAAGGTCCAGATTCAGGGGTGCTGGCTTTTCTCTGCTGTATCGACCTTGGGCCAGAAGGCGAGTTTTTGTCGAATTGTAGAATTCCCCGAAACAATGTTTCATGTTCGTGTAGTAATGGGTTTTCTAAGATGATTAGGAGAAACCTCAAGTCTGCTGGATCCTTCAATGGCCTTCCAGGTCTTTTTAGAAGCATTTCGGTTGCTTTAAGGAGAACTCGCCGAGCATGTTCTTGGCCCTGTAGTAGTTCCTGCTCCATTAATTGCAATTCTCGTTGAGAAGGGGTTAAAAAGCCTTTTCCTTGACACATCTCCTCGTAAATCGCAAACCACCCCTCAGCAGGATTCACAGTAGTGGTGTACCATTTGATGAGATCGTCCCAGTTCATTTGGGGTGTCTTCGTGTGGACTGGCGCGCTTGAGAAACTCCGTTCTACACGATTTGTCGATGGTCGTCGTGGCCGAGAATCTTCTTGGTTTCCCATCCACCATGTCCCATTCTCAGCAAAATCACCTAAAAGTAGCAACTTTGGATCGAGGTCGCATGATCCATCTTCAAACTGCGGAGTGAACCGCTCCTCCCGTAGCTCACGAGCGGCATGGTTCCCTGAAGGCTCACGACGATGCCCTCGCTGTTCACGAGGCTCACTAGGTAGCATAGGCTTGCGACGAGTCGATTCGCTTCTACATCTAATGGGCTGGCGGTGGGAATGCGTTAGGAATGATGAGTTGATACATTCGAATGAGCCAAAGCAGGCTACGATGTAGTCTTCCAAAGCCTTGAATATCCTTTTCGGGTCACCCTCAGATTGATCTGGCGATTTGCGTTGCTCTTTTGGTCCGCGTTCTTGCAATATGTTACGTACTGGAGGTCTTTCGGTGTAAGAGGAAGAGAAGGATCGCATTGGCGTAGGGTTCGGTCGGGCGGGACCCGATCGTAGTGTCGGTTCCTCATCGAACGTATAATGAGAAACCTGTATAGCAGGGAACTTGGATGAAGGCGCTACTTCCTGTCTAGAATCGCCCGGCGCAAGGCTTTGGCCAGCAGCCTGCATTCGGCTACTAAATGACAATTTGCTCTGCGACGGCGGTTGTGGCGGCGCCTCGGTGGGAGGTTCAGGAATTGGATGCAACTTCTTAGAAAGGAAGGATTGTATCGATTGTTGAACCAGTCGGTTTGTCTGTTCGATCGAGATATGCGGACCTGCACCCATATTAATGATTGTCCTCTTTCTCTTGCCTTTGCTCCTACCTCGAGTTGGGGCAGACCGGGAGGGATCCTGGCTTGCATCTCTACGCGACTTCGAACCATCATGATCTGCACTCAGAGGCTCCAAATCGTTGACTGTAGTACAGATCGTGCATTTGAACACCTTGAGCTCCCGCGGCCACCGTACTAACGAGCCACATGTCATGCAGTTGCCCGTCGTAAAATCCTTACTTCCTACAGGGCCATTTCGAGTATGGGAAGGGTTTCGAGCGTGTGTCTTTGGTGCTTGTCGAGGCATTGCCGAGTCATCGTCTGCAAAACCCAGGTCAGGCGGTGGTGCGCCGACTGAGTTCTGCCTCTTTTTCTTGCTACTGAAGAGAGAAGGGAAAGGCTGGCTCATAGAGCGCGTGTGCTGGGGCCGACGAGGTTTGGAAGATTGAGGCCGCGAGGGATGCAAATCAGACTCGTCGGAGCTGGAATCGACGTTGGCATTGGAGAAGGATAACTCGAGGCGATTCCCGTTCGACGTATTTGGCAGATTCGTCGAGTAAAGCGCAGGCAACGTGGTAGGCGTGTGTAAGGCCGTATTGTGAATTCGACTGATGAGGTCACCGTTAGAGTTGTTGTTGGGTTGCGACCCACGACGACTCGGCCAGGGAGCCATTTCTAGGGAAGCTACTAAGGATTCAGGGAGGCGATCTCGTCCAAGTCACGAGACACTTGTCGAGATAATGATTCTGCAACTTTTGGATAATTGTTTGAAGGAAGGAAAGATATTGAATCAGAGTTTTAGACGTCTTTTGTTAGTCAAGCATGATGGACATGATCCAAAGTCAGCATGATCCGAACGGGAGTTGACGCCAGCAGCAGACAAGCCCAGTTCAGCTCGGCGAAGTCAGCCAAACAGACCCATGCTTTGTCCTTTGGCACCTAGTTTCCAATGGTGGGAGGAAGAAGTAGAGGAACAAGAGTGAAATTTGGTCAACGAGTCTGCGGAAACAAAGCAATAAACGATGAGTGATGGATGGGTGCAGCTCAAGCCGTGGCTGTGGTTGGTGAAACAAGCCCGGTTTGTACATAGGCAGGCAGCGTTGATGAGTAAAGATCCAATATTAGGATTGGATCCAATACCTTGTTTAGTCTATGAAACCCAATGGCTGTAATAATAAATTGAATGCAACGCGCGGCCGCCGACTTTTGAGTTCCTGATTATCTTGGCCCATTTTGCCCTTACGGATTCATCACAGACCCGTGCATTTCCCCTTGTCTCTCAGACGTCTCCGCGACACCCGGAAATTTTGGGCTTCGAACTCCAATTGAATATCGCCTGTAAACGCCGAGAAGCAGGGGTTGACGAGAGGCTTGACGGATACGGGCATTACCAGGGCTTCCAAGCAAAACGTGGAGTTCCTGGCGGCCAGTGAGACTGTGAGGAATGGAGAGGACGATATGAGATTCAGGTGTTTATCAGGCCCTCTTTCACCGCAATGGGAAACGTGAGTATCCTGCCCTTTTAGGTACAGGTTTGACAGGTGAGTGTATCTTTTTTAAGACCTCGTATTATGGATGTTAGTGGTTGGCTTCTTTAACCCGGTCCAATGATCGTGAAGCTAATGGCCGCATCTGGGTTTGATAAATTGGATGCTGTGTTGCTCTATTTCGTATCTTTTTTACCGCTGCAAGCAACTGCTACGATTTTTTTTTTTTTTTTTTTTAGCAGAGTTACTAACTGCTGAAATATGGCAGTGTCTATGAAGACACTTTCTCCCAATTGAATGAACAAAAGAGATGGATCGAAACGCGCCGTTGAGTTCATTCCACGGTATCCAGTTGGGTCCCCGCAAACGAATCCATGTCTCTGGTGGTAGACGCCGGCGGCCGAAGGCGGCTCTTATTATGGAAGCATCATCAACAAGGCTGCTAAAGTGAATGGCAGTGGAGCATTTATATGCAAGACACAACGGGCATTGTGGGCTCACACTTAACAAGGGGGCTCTTATCTTTAACGAGAATTACAAAGAAAATGTCATCTAAGCCTACAAGGTAACAAATAGTTAATAAAGCTCAGTCATCTTGACAAAGTATTGGAGGTAATTACCAATGTCGGTCGATCCATCACCAACCCCGAAACTGGAAATCTGACGACTTTTATTATACATCTGACTCTATTCCAATGGAACCCAACACACAAAGTGTCCGGAACTAGGTCATATCCATGTACAAGAAACCCAAAATCAAATCCGTATCACCAAGGTACGGTTTCCGGAAGCGTATATCAGCACCACAATATCTCCACACATTTCGGTTCCAAGTCAACGGGGACATCAATCTCTCTTATGGTCTCATTGAGCCATGACTTCTCTTTTGCTTCCACGCCGACTCCAATAAGCCTGACTCTGTTTGAGGCCACCGCCCCATCTCGTGTTGTCCCATGTAGAGTGAGTTCAGTCTGGCCTGTGGCAATGTTCAGTTCACCTTTCAGCTCTGCCAATGTTTCACTATGGCCGTTTCGAAGCTCGAAAATACAACAGCCATGGTCAAGTTCGAAAGGCCCTGAGCAACTCAAGCTGAATACGATTGTCACGTCACTACCTAAGCGCGAAAGCTTCTTAACTGCCATTCTAGGCCCTCCAATAGCTTTGAGTGGCATATCGAGACGGAGGTTGCATACAGACGAAGTACCAAGTGCTCTGACTGTGCAGTTGCTGTTTTCAAGTTGAAGGCTGGTTTCATTGTCGACTATGATGCTCCGAATAAAGGCACAGTAGTTGGTATAGTCGGTGATCTCGATACGCTGTTCCTGAGCAACAAAGTCTGTGCCCCAGAAACTCGTCTGGATTTGGGGTAACTTGATCCGCCCAAATTCGGTCCCGTTGAATGATAAGGATGCCTCGGTTGATATGATAGTGCTAGAGATCGTTCCTGTCCCAAACATGCGACCCTCAATAAAAAGATTGAAGGAGCTAAAGCATTAGCAAGCCATAGCATAAATGGAGAGCGGTACGCTTACTCTTCAGTAGCATTGCTGATCTTGAATCGAGCGACTTGAAGCTTTGCAAGATCCACCAGGTGCTGTACAATAGTATCCGCGATGCCTAAGGGTGAATAAGGTGCCCTTCTGTTACGGTTTTCAGATTCAAGGGCCGTTCGGGCATATTCTTTGAAGAGAAGAGAGCCGGAGATAATCATGACGGGCGATCTACTGCGGACGACGATTTTTAGATTACAGAAGAGAATTGCAGTGACGGGGTTGAGCTTGGGAGTTCATTGCATGTCTATGCGTCAGCTACAAGCATTTGGCAGATGTAAGCACTGCTGGATAAAGGCTCGCACATGTACAAATCAAGGCCATCTTATATATAATCGAGATATAATATTAAGATCATCTTGAATTCCGTTCAAAATATGATTACCTGCATGCAGATATCTGACTGTATGCCCATCCCCACCCATAAACTCATGCTAAATGCTGAGGAGCAAGGCGCATAGATATAAACACCAGTTCATTGCTGACATAAGACCAATTATAAAACATTATCTAGTTCTTATTTTATTCTTCACCCAATGACAAGGCCTAGATCAGACTTCCTGTCAGCTTCGAGTTATGATTAGGTATGCTCCTGTTGTGTCTGTTGCTGACCACAACACATGTAGGCTAGAATACCTAGGCAGAACCCGTATTCTCTAGACAAGGTACTGGGTATGTATAGAATTATTAAGAAGTCTTATAGATAGTTAGTATCAGAGACTGTTAGCTCAAGTCCATTCACACCATGTTACCATGTTTATCCTTTTCAAATACTTCGACTTAGGTATACGTATTGCTAACTTTCGAGTACTCTTTTTGATATCTTTTCTTATTAAATTCCCTGGTCACTGTTTTTATTTCGACCAATGTTAAGCGCTCGGTTGTCCGGTATTCTATAACTCCTGGGATGCATATAAAGAGTGTTACGCCTGAAGAGGATCTGAATGACGAGCAACATGCTATCTGTTTCATTCAAGTACTCAAATTCTACATTGTATCATCACGCATGTCTTCTTACTTTCCGCCGATGTGTCACGTATCAGGGCTGTAACAGAAGTCACTGGCAACCAACGCTTCTGCGCAATGCAAAAGCATATCTTTCAGCAATGAACTTGCCACAGTATGACTCTCATTCATTGTATCGAGTAGCTTACCCTAACCGTCTTGGCCTTGGCCCAAACATAGCAAATAAGTTGAGCAAAGGCAATGACAACTGAAGGCACCAGACAAGAAGAAAGTATTCAGATCCGTACAATCACCTCCTATTAGATACCTCGCTAAACAAAGGCTTGCATTAATATGTAGACCTTCCAAGCTAGGTAGGTATATTGACAAATCTTAGTGACCAGAGACCAAGATCTCATTACTATCACTCAGATAGTTGGCCTAGCCTGCCCAATAATTAAATTAACATCATAGAAATATCCATTGATTTATCTCTTATCTAAAGGATCTGTTCAGTCTGTCCTCCAAGAACAATCCCAGGGCTATTATGGTGAGCTGTGGTAGGTAAGACATGAGATCTTCAGTCAAGCATTGGGTGCGGCACATCCGAGTAAATCCTTCCAAGCCATCAAGCTATATTAAAGTTTCAAATAGCCAGAAGATCACAATCATTACACGTCATAGCAGGAGTTCGGATCAGCAGCATGGATCGTTCATTCAGACGTGCCTCGGTGGGCGCTTGGCATAAACATAGAGGTCTCGTCTCACATCACTGAAAAGATTGACGTCTTCACGAATCTCCCGAGCAATTATCTCGTTTCGACGGCGGCAAACATTGACCCTGATGAAAATGATTCCGAGGTTCTAAAACCCTCAAACTCCCACGGTGTCCCCCACGCAACGCAACCCAGTCACACGAGCGAAACCCATGGTAGAAATTGCCCTCCATTTTTTATGAGTACATGCCGATACCCTTCGAAATGCATCTCATTCGTGACCACCTAAAGGAAATGGGTTCGTTTAAGAAGGGGGAGCAGCGCCACGTCCACGGCCAAAACCACCACGGCTGTATCAATTGTTAGCAATTCGTCCCGTATCCATCAACTTCTCAAAGGCCAACTCACAACTGAGGAGCGAACTCGCCAGGAGCACCACCCTCCTTGCCCTCGCCAGCATCCCTTCGTCGGTATCCACCCTCGCGGTCACCTCGGTCACCACCACGGCCACGGCCGAAAGGTCGTCGCTCGCGCTCACCCTCGCCGAGCATGCCACGGGGAGGAGCGTGCGATCGTTGTTGCTTAATGTGGGTAGCGGGAACGATCTCAGCGGGGAGGTGAAGCCATTCGCGGAGGTAGTCGAGACCCTCGGGGGTCAGGGTGTAGTAGTAGTATTGCCAAGAGAACTGGGTCTTGACATAGCCGCGAGAGTTGAGCGACTGCAGAGCCTTGATAACGAACAGGTTCTTTGTGTCGATATCAGGGTGCTTGGGAAGGTTGAAGTCCTTCTGGGCGACGAGAACACCCTCGCGGAAGAGGTACTGCCGGGAAACTGTTAGTTACGTGCGCTATGATTTTGTGCTCTCTTCTGTAGCTCGCAATTCTCCGCCGTCGTCGTTGCGCAGAGCAGCTCGGTGAATGTAATGGTTATTACCTCGTGGATCTTCTTGCGGTCGGCCTTGGGGATCAACATCGTGGCGGTATTTGCTGCTCGTCGGAAGGGTCGATGTTGGAAGGTGGCAGTTTAGGAGGGACGAAGACGACTTCTCAAAATGATAACTTTTGTGGGCGGAAACCCTACTAGAATTTGGCTGTAGCGAAGTGGGGTGGAGACGTGGTTGATGTGTGGCCCGTTTCACGTGATGAGGACGACTGAGCTGTGGCTGTGCTTGTAGGTGTGGCAGCCTGGCACCTAGTTGATGGAAGGGCCCGCTTATCTGCAAGGTGCAGGCCATTTGCATGACAAACAACCAAAGCGGCGTCGAATCTTTGCGACAGGCCTTCTCAATCATTCATCACAACGGCCTCCATTGTCTTTGAAACTGAATACATCCCATACCATGGCTCCCCGAAACGTTAACGTGCTGGTCACTAGCTTCGCTGGTCTAGGACTACCACCAACCCTCGTTCTTCCTCTGGCATCATCGACAACAGTTACAGAGCTGCGCGAACGCATAGATGATCGACTCCCAACGACTCAGTCAAGACTCATCCTCACCACACTATCCAACAAGCAACTTCCAGCCTCATCAGACTCTCCCATCTCCAGCTATCTCTCCACTGCCGACGATGAATTCCTTTCCTTGCGACTCGCTGTCCCCCTTTGTGGTGGCAAGGGTGGTTTCGGATCTCAACTTCGAGCCGCGGGTGGTCGCATGTCTTCGCGCAAAAAGAAGAGCCAAGAGGACCACGGATCTAGCCGAAACTTGGATGGACGACGTCTGCGTACTGTAAATGAAGCTAAGGCTTTGGCTGAGTATCTAGCTATCAAGCCCGAGATGGAAAAGAAGGAGAAAGAGAAGCGCCGTGAGCGTTGGGAACAGATCGTTCAAATGTCAGAGCAGAAGGAGGCTGAAATTAAGTCAGGCAGCAAGAGTCGTCTTGACGGTCAGTGGGTCGAGGACAAGGAAGAGAGCAGTGAGCGAACTCGAGAGGCTGTTCTGGCTGCCATGAAGGCTGGTAACTACAAAGACAACTTGCTTGGCACATCTCACGATTCAAACTCTACACAACCAAGCAACGACCACTCCGGTTCAGAAGAGGACAAGGGCACATCATCAGAGCACTCTACACCGCCACCCGCCGAAGGAGCCAAGGCCGACAAGGACAAGGGCAAAGCTACGACATTCTTTGGATTCGATGAGGACGATGAATTTATGAGTTCAGATGATGAGGATGAGGAAAAATGATCATCAAATTGGGGATTCGCCATTACGACTTATACTGGCCAATCGCAACAGCCATTTTTTGGATTACGGAGTATGGAACCATGGAGTATTATTTGGGAGTTTGAATTGCCAGCGCTTTTGCATGAGCCTCATATAGCTAAAATGATATCAATAATCTCATTCGACAATCTATCACTCAAGACTCAAGACGTCATCACAATGCGGAAAGCCAGGATTCAAAACACAACAGTCAATATTTGGGGTTAGCTTTGAAAGCAATATCACAAATGATACAGTTGCAGTGTGTCTGCTCTGACTCTTCTATCAACATCCACTAATCCATCCAGTCTACGGGGTCGGCTTAGGCGTCGAGCTTGACGGGGAAGTTTCCAGCCTCTGCGCAATGCGTTAGTCTTTATTCGAGAGCCATTGGAACCACTGGGGTTCAACATACCGCGCTGCTCGTCCCAGCGCTGATACCAGCCGGAGGGGCAGAGAGATCGGTAAGACAGCCAGAACTAGACGTCAATTAGCATGGACGTCGCCGGTGGAAGTGATTCTCGGCAACTCGTACCTGGCGGCAAGGCGCAAAGTCCTCACCCTTGGCGAGAATGCACTTGTGGTAATCGACGTAGTTTTGCCAGCAGTGCTTGGTCTGGTTCTGGTTGGGGAAACGAGCGTCAGTGCCTATGAAGTGTTAGATCGAATCGTGGTAATTGATGCAAGTGCAATTGAGTATCGTCGCCGGGATCGCGTAATCGCAGTCTGTCGCCGAGGAGAAATCGGTGGTAATAGTTGTGGTGGTTGTTGAGGGATTCGGGCTTACCAGCTGCGTAGAAGTGTTAGCCTCGGAGCCAAATCAGGTCATTTTTTCGAGCCCGCAACGGCAGTACCAACAGCGGGATTATCAGGGAAGCAAGCATTGAACATACCAGTGACAAACTTGAAAGGCTTGGTAACAAGCTCCTGACCGTCGTCCGACATTGTGAATAGCTTTAAGAGGAATTGACTTGGAGGAGGGGAGATTCTTCTGGGGTCAATGACGGCGAGTATGGAGCTCGGTGCGTTTAGGATGGAGAGGTTGAGTAAGTATTCAATGCGTCGACGTTAGTAGAATGGATTGGATGGGTGTCGGCTCGAATCAAATCAGGTGGTTCGATTTCCTTCCGGAGAGCTCAGTGTGTGCCTCAGGCTGCTTCGGGCCAATGGCGTATGGCGTAAGGCACCCATCTTGGCTGGTGGGCCTGCTAGGCTCTAGCAATTGCACATCAGCAGATGTTCGTTCGCTCGGCCAACTCCAAACACTCCTTCCAAGGCCGATAATTTCCAATTGAACCATCACCTCTGGACTTTGATTCCTTAGACCCTCCCCACTCACTCCAAGATGCGTTCTACCACTGCTCTTCGAATGTTCAGGCAGACGCCTCGCATGTTGCGACCCGTCCCCGTGAGTATCTCCAATTCTATGCAATGGTCTGAGGGAACGAGCTCTTTAGCCCTCGGCTCAGTATGACATCAATTGCTGACCCAGCTTCGTTTTATAGAAAGAGGACCAGGCTGGTACGTAACGCTACAAGTTCCCGACGATGCTTAATCGAACGACCCGATCCTACAAATGCGGATGCGAAAACTATCTCAATTGGTCTGCATACTGACAGAATCCAAGGCCACACCATCTCTCAGCGTCTCCGAAAGCTCAAGCAGATCCCTCCTGAGCTGTACCCCCTCGGTAAACCACTACGACTCAACTGAACTATGTCTTTGTCTAATATCTATGTCTAGCTGTCGTCGTTGGCTTCGCTCTCGGCGCTGCCGGCTATTCCATCTCTCGCAAGTTCCTCGTTGATAAGAACCTCCGTCTGGCCCGACAGGGTCCTGCTGGCCGCCACGATGCTGGCCATGCTGAGGGCCACGCCGAGGGCGAGAGTGAGGGTCACTAAGTTTGGCACAAAGATAGGGATGCTGTCAGGGGAATGAAATTGTTTGCATGTCCACAGTCCTTGGAAGGACAGTACTGTACATTTCAGATGAGTGCGGTAGTAGGGAAACCCATCAGGTATAAAATCTGAATATTCTCGGTGATGATGTATCATCCTTACTCGCCAGTAACCGTGAATCCAATCCGATGCCTTGAACGCCTTCGCTATGCCGGCAATAAGCTCAATAACAAACCTCCAACTTGTATTCTCATTCAGGTTTTGGTCCTGCAACGTCGAGTTGTTCCAATCCTTGCATGGGGTCAGGACCAGCACCTGACACTGCTTCTTCATCATCTGCCGCATGCTCGGCCAACCATCCTTCCTAGAAACTATGTTAGTTTGCCTTTCAATCATTTCGATTATAGCATACCTTCTCCCAAATAGCTGTTTTGCTTCCAAGCCCATCCTCTGCGCTTTTAGGTGCCTTGGCCTGTGATACTTTGAGGACCTTTCCGAAAAACTCCGATTGATCCATGTTATCAATAGCCTCCTTCGCATCAGCTGCGTCTTCGAACTCAACATAGGCGAATCCTCTGTGTGTCTCTGTAGAGTTTGGCGCATCGGGTTTTGGCACCTTGACCTCAACTATCTCACCGAATGGGATGAAAGCGTCGAGGACATGACTCTGAGTTGCCATCTGAGATAGTCCGCCTACATAGACAGTGGCCTTCCATCGAGCTGCGTCTGACATCTTGGAATGATATATGCGCTTTTTAGTGATTGAAAGAAGAATGGATGGTGTCAACGTAAGCTTGAAAGTCCTTGAAGTTGAACTCATAGCATTGACTCAAGGTGTGCTTGAGTAGCTCAGAGGTTCTGTGCCTATCACGTGATCATTAGAAGCTTTCTGATCTTGACTTACAACATTTGGCTCCTGGCTGTTTCATGACTGTAATAGCTCAGTTCAGGCACAGTACTAATACAAATAGTTCATGCTCACTTTTTAGATGTCCCTTAAGACATGAAAGACAATTTTCTGACACGCAGTTTCTAATATTAAGGCATATGCTATCCTTTGGGGTCCTGTAAGTCAGTCTGACCAAAACATTACCAGGTGATAAATCAAATGCCGATTGACCTTTGTACTTCCGCATTTTCGCCTCGAAATTCCTTGCTCATAGCAGCACCTAGTATTTAGGATATTTCGGGCTTCTCTCAACTCGCTCCCCTTTTCACTCTTACTCATGTACCTATAAACATCATGCCTCAGATACCAGAAGCTGATCAAGCTCTCTCTTCACGTGACAAGTAGCCCCACCCCTCTGGACAGCTCAGGAGGCACGGACGTGGCCACAGGGAGCTCAGGACTCAAGGAGGAGCCAACTAACGGGGGAGAGCCAGCCAGCCTGCAATCTGGCATCATACCTCCCACTACAGGACACACCTCCACCGACCTCGCCCTGCTTCGTTCGAACTCCTTTTGAAGCAATACTACGGGCAGAGGCGACGATTCGTTGAGAACTGTATGGAGTTTTCTCAGCCGTAATTGTCCATTTTCTTGTCTTTTTAACTCACCTTATTATATCGAAACATCATCCTGAGCTTGTACACTTGTCGCATTAGTCCCTAAACTCCCCACCATCACCATCATGGTGCGCCTTCGAGACATTCCACGAACGGCCGCCTTCGCCTGGTCACCAGGTGCTGGCAAGCCAATTCTAGCCACCGGTACTCATGTCGATTCCCCCGACGAGAGCAGCAAGCTCGAACTCTGGGATCTTGCTCTGGACGATCAACAACAAGGCCTCGAACTACAACCTGTCGCTAGCATCGACACCGACGCTAGGTAGATACTCAAGAATGCGCTTTTGAAACCCCATGTTCTGATCAACACTTCAGGTTTTACGACGTTGCATGGGGTCCTCCCAATGAGGATCACCCCAGGGGTATCATTGCTGGTGCCCTCGAGAACGGCTCCCTAGACCTTTGGGATGCCGAGAAACTGATTGCTGGAGAGTCTGATGCCTTAATTTCTCAAACATCAAAACATAGTGGCCCGATCAAGGCACTTGAATTCAACCCCATGAAGCCTCAAATCCTGGCCACAGCTGGCGCCAAAGGGGAGCTCTTCATCTACGATGTCAACGATATTGCCAACCCCTTCCGACTAGGCAATTCTACTGCCCGATCAGACGACATCGAATGCCTCGCATGGAACCAAAAGGTCTCACACATTCTCGCCACCGGTGGGAACGGTGGATTTGTCACTGTTTGGGACCTGAAGACTAAAAAGGCTTCTCTAACACTCAACAACAATCGAAAGGCTGTTAGTGCCATTGCTTGGGACCCCAACAACTCGACGAAGCTCCTGACAGCTACTCCTGATCACAACTCTCCTGTCATCCTTCTATGGAACCTGCGAAACTCCAATGCGCCCGAGAGAACGCTTCAAGGTCACGAGTCTGGTATTCTATCCCTGTCTTGGTGCCAGCAGGATGCCGACCTCTTGTTGTCGTCAGGTAAGGACTACCGTACCATCGTGTGGAATCCCAACACTGGTGAGCGGTATGGTGAACTTCCAGAGGCGACAAACTCCGCTTTCCTCACTCGGTTCAACCCTCACAACCCCAATCTTTCGGCAACTGCCAGCGCCGACGGCAAGATCACAGTGCAGACTCTCCAAAACACCAACCCTGATACTACGAAGGCCGCGGCTGAGAAGAACCTTGACGATGAGGACTTCTTCCTCCACGCTGCCCAGGACAAGCCTCAAGATTCCTCTTGGTCATTGGCCAAGGCTCCCAACTGGTTCGAGAGGCCCGTGGGTGCCTCATTCGGATTTGGTGGAAAGATTGTCGTGTTCAAGCCCAATGCTACTCAGCCCGGGCAAAAGCGTTCATCGAAGATTTTGGTCACCAATTTCACTGTTGATTCTGACATTTCTACTGCTAGCCAAAAGTTCCAAGAGGACATCGCATCTGGCAAGATCTCTGAAATCTGTGCCGATCGGGTTGAGCAAGCCAAGACTGATGAGGAAAAGGCTGATTGGAAAGTGATGGAGACTCTTGTTGGTGAGAACCCCCGTAGCAAAATCGTCGAATATCTTGGCTTCAACAAGGACACCCTCACGAATGGCAGTGCCGAGGAGACATCCGAAGTCCAAGAAGATGAGGAAACCAAGCCCTCAGATGAGGACGCCGAAGAGAAGAAGGAGAAGCGAGTCTCGAGCTTCTTTGATGGTGCTGAGGGCGATAGTGACGACTTCTTGTCCAATCTCGCCGCTACAAAGGGCGCCAAGACTGACAATCCTTTCCATCTTTTCAGTGACTCTGATACCACAGTTGAAAAGAACATCACCTCTGCTCTGATGTTGGGTAACTTTTCCAAGGCGACTGAACTTTGCCTCAAGGAGGACCGTTTCGCCGACGCATTCTTGATCGCCAACTGTGGTGGCCAAGAACTTGTTGACAAGGTTCAAGCTGCGTATCTGTCCCGCAAGAGCGGTATGCCAAGTTACATGCGTCTGCTCGGTTCTGTTATAGCTAAGAACCTCTGGGATGTGGTCTACAACGCCGATTTGGAGAATTGGAAGGAGACCATGGCTATTCTTTGTACATTTTCCGACCCTGATGAGTTCTCTGACCTCTGCGAAGCGCTCGGTGACCGAATCAACGAAGACGGCGATCGAAAGGACGCATTCTTCTGCTACCTGGTTGGATCAAAGCTCGAGAAGGTGGTGTCTATCTGGGTTGACGAGTTTGACGAGGCTGAGCAGGCTGGATTGAAAGAGGAGACTGAAGACTCCACGTTCTCGGTTTATGCTAGAACTCTGCAGAATTTTATCGAGAAGGTCACCGTCTTCCGTCACACCACCAAATTCCAGGATAACGAGACAAACTTGACCTCGGATTGGAAGCTTTCTGTTCTGTACGACAAGTACACCGAGTACGCAGATATCCTGGCTGGTCACGGTCAGCTAGAGACCGCCCAGAAGTATCTCGATCTCCTTCCTTCCAACTATCCCGCGGCGGAATTGGCGAGGAACCGTGTGCGTCTTGCTACCAAGAAACCTTCTGCTCAGCCCGCTTCACGAGTGCCAGCTTCATCGAGCCGGACATCGTCCAGGCTTCAGCCTGCTGTTGGCTACCAACCTCCTCAACCCGCACCTGTGGTTGGCACTGTGCCTGGCTCTGTCCCAGCTAATCCTTACAGCCATATTGCCCCAAGCCCGGTTGCTCCTCGATCAACTGGGTCGCCAGCACAGCAATATCAGCCCCCCTCAAACCCTTATCAACCACAGAACAGTTATGCTCCTCCTGCGCAAACTGGATATGGAGCGCCAGTTGGTTATCAGCCTCCTGCTCAGCCGGGTTACGGTGCTCCCGCCCCCTTAGCACCCCCACCGCTGAGCGGTCCTCCTCGAAACACAACACCTTCATCAGTGACACCTGCGGCCAAGATGAAGAACATGGACAACTGGAATGATGTCCCTCTTGTCACCAAAGCACCCCCAGCACGCAGGACCACGCCCAGTGTCCAGCCTATCACATCCCCTTTCCCTGGCCAACAAGGCACAGGTGTACCTCCTCCACCTCCTGGTGCATCTCCTTTTGGACAGCGAACTGGCTCGACTCCCCCTCCGCCACCTCCCAAGGGATCGGCGCCGCCTCGCGTTCAGTCACCTCTTGCAGCTCCTCCACAAAACTTCCAGGCTCCTCCCCCTCCTACTGCCAGTAGCCATAACCCATATGC
>JAADJF010000377.1:0-21779 GCA_012932015.1 Fusarium acutatum
ATATAAAGTGTAGTAGAAAAATTAACTTTAATATAATTAATATTATTATTAACTACTAAGTGAATCCTATTCACACTAATATCAGTTTAATAAAGTATATATCCCTAATATTATAACTTTAAGCATTACTTACAGTAATGAAAATCCTATAAAAAGGGCAGTTCGCAGAGCGTTATCCCTAAAACCTACTTAAGTATATCTAGAGTAGCTTACCAGTTAGGTTCTAAGAACCGAGATATAACTATCAGTTATTTTGCCGCCTTATTAACTCCCTCCTTCTCCTTCATGACCTCAGCCCTTTCAGCCTCAAGCTGAGTAAGCCTCTCAGTAATTAGCGCAATCTCGCTTTCGGTTTTAGAAAGCCCAGCTGAGCTCTTATTCAATTAGCTTTTGACGATAGTATATACCTCTTGATGCTCATTACTCACCTTCTTTCGTTTTTCAATGAATATGAGAAGCTCCTTATCTCCTGGATATTTGTTATAGACATCTTCTAGGTCTCTGAGAATTTGATTCTCAGTGGCTATTGATATCTCAACATCCTTAAGAGCGTCTGAAGCCTTTCTCTAGTCCTTGGCTAGCTCGACCATTTGGGAAGAGAGACTGCCCTTAACGGCAGTAAGTTTGCCGTATTCATCGTTGATAGATGTTAAAAGCTGCTCGAAGCCCTTAACAGATGGCGCCAAGGCAGTTGAGGCAGTCTTCAAGCTTTCTTTAAACTCATTTCCAGAGGGCTGTAGAGTAGTTAGGTTATAGCAGAATAAACTTAGTTAGGGGATTATTATTACTAGAAGTGCGTTCCAATCTAATAATCCAGACCTTTGAGATAGTCGGGACTGGATGTCATCAGTCTTATTAGAGTTAACCACAATGGTGGACGAGGCTACTACTACTGTAGTAAGGGCTTGATGTAATTTGTCGAATTACGCAGAATCTGGCCCGTGCACGCTCCTTCCAATTTCCCATAAAATGCATCATAATACATCATTTTCGTCTATACACGCTGTAGGGGGCAGATAGACTAAAATCCATTGCATTTCAAAATTGGATAACTTTCCAAAATGTCATCCACCAGCTTTCTCTCAACATACCAGCAATACAAATGTGACACAGATATCATCACTTCATGGCTAGCCACAAATGCTAAGAAATATAGATACACAACCTCGCTCGCAGCACCCCCTACTGTAGGTGTGGCAGCTAACAAGAGTGCTGCCCCCTCATCTGGCTGCCTGAAGGGCAAGGCGCATAAGGAGGCTAAGCAGCAGCAAAAGCAGCATGTCGCACCTTTAGGTATAGAAGAAAAGGATGCACCTAATCCACCACTGAAGCTAAAGTATGTGCTTGCCATTTGAGACTTCATACCGCTAGCTGAGTTTATCGCCCACGAGTTGATAACAACAACCGCAATAGAAGCTAATAATGAGGCTAAGATCCTGTTGTTCTTTCGCACGGCCCTGAAGCGAGCGATCTGTATCCAGAAGATGTTCTTAATGCACCTTAGCGAGACTAACAAACATCTCAGCGTGCGGCCAAATACAGCGCATGCATATTTCGTCAGCGTGCTGGAGAAGGTTCGCTATGTCTTAAAGTTGAAGGCGGCAGCGGCATTGCATTTAATATGGCGTCTAAGAAAGGCGCTATAAATGCCATCCACGATAATTCAATGGTGGAAGGTAAGATCTGGGACTTCAGTCTATTTCAGATGTTACAAGTTTATAAGCTATCTGAGAACTTTTCAGACTCATCCGATATAGTGCTCCCTACTCAATCTTCACCTATTGATTTTAAGTATATAACTGAAAATGATGAGTCAGAGGCTGAGTGCATATTCGCCTTCACAGCCCTGCTTAAGGACCTCATCAAACTTCGCAAAGAGGTTAGCAACTTATGGAATGAATATCACAGCGGGAAGATCGACTTAACTGCTGCTGCGGTTAGTGCCAATTTGGCTATCGAGCTCACGTGAAGTATGGAAGAGGAGATGGCACCGCTGCTGAAGAAGCATGGTGGCGCGTTGGCGCTACTGCTGAAGTATTTCAGCGCAGTCTGTCAATCCCTAGGTCTCAATCCCTTCCAGAAGGAGCGGTTTTCTGACAATATAGACTTCACATACTATGATATAGGCGCTACGTTTCTGTATAATGCTGCTGGCTTGCTTGAAGCGATTCAGACCGCCGCGCCGTATAGTGCACGATACATACCTTACTACACCGGCAAGTTCAGGTAGTATGAGGCGCAGAGAGCGCATCTCAAGACTACAGATAACTGTCAGCAGTGGGCGCAGAATAAGGCGGCGCTTCTAGAAGTAGTACCTAATATCACCTTACTGTTCGAACTTAAAGGCATCTCTATGCTTAATGAGTTCGCGTGCGGCGTCAAATATATGTTTGAGACGCAGGAGATCCCGGTCTGGCTGTGCTTCGCGGTGCAGAACTACTTTGACACGCTACGCTTCTTCAGGCCTAACGTCATGAAGGTCCTGGCTGAGTTTTATCGTTTTAATGAGATCACTGCTGAGCTGCTTGATCAGGCAAACCTGACAGACTATCATCAAAATGATATGAAGAAAGATTTAGAGGACATGCGCAAGATGGTTACAGTTAAGATAAACAGTGTAAATATATTTACAGCCTGCCGGATGGCTCTCAACCGCAGCAGTCATAATGACAGTGCAAGCCGGTCTTCATCCTTTCTCCTGCATAACCCGCTCTTCTGTGGCCTGTAGATTCACTACATGCGTGTGCTGCTCCACCAGACCGGCGTCAGGTACGCCGCCAAGCCTGGCGCCGTGCTGCATGCCGTGCAGCTGTACACGGCCGTGCGTCAGCAGCAGCAACAACAACAACAACAACAACAAGAGCACTTGGTGCCAGTGCCGGAATGGCCAGACCTCAACCGCCTCGTCGCGATGCAAGGACTCCAAGCCTTCTTCGTCGGTACGGAGCCGCCGGCATCGCTACAGGCCCACTTCAAGAACTACTGCATGAGCCGCGGCGTATCGCCGGCCAATTAGCTCGCGGCCGCGAACTGGCGCAAGGGCAAGCAGGGCAAGGTGCTCCTGCAGAAGTCGCGCGCCGGCATCCGCGAACTTAGGTTCAGGGCGCCCGTGTCGCTGTGCTGTGCAGGGCGGATGGAAAAGCGCGCGATAGCAGAACCAATAAGGAGGGCCTGGAATGCTGAAGTGATGTAGCAGATCTTGGAGATGAGTGGTTGGTTCAAAATGCAACAGGAGGAACAAGCAAAGAAGGACGGGGCCGCTGAAACTGAGTCCCAGGCTGGAGCTGCAGAAGATAGGAAGATTAAGGCTAAAGCCAAGGTATCACCAGCACACCCAACTCTCACCGCACCGCAGCTCGTGCACTACGTCGCCTACGCCATCCAGACTGAAATGCCCGACCTCATGTTTGATTACTTCGCTATGCATAAAATGGCATGAGGGCTACTTAAGAAGGTGCGAGCGCAGGCAGACGATATTGGCCTACCACTTACGCTGTATGCCACGACTGATGTCGCTGACATCGCGGGCCTCGTATTTGCCATAGCGGCTAAGGAGATGGCATCCAAGTTGGAGCAGAGTCAGGGAGTGCTTAGCAAGGTAGCGATGGTGATACGGGAGTATGTAATAGCGGAGTTAGATGTTAACAAGTGTGCTACCTGAGTACGAAGGTAGTAGGGAAAACTGTTTATCAGTATTATGCCTGCATTCGGTAGCTGCAAATGAGCCCTGTTTATGTTACTAAGGCCATGCTCAATTCCTCCAATATCCTCTTATCCTATCTTAACAAAGACTGCGCAGTGCGTTGAACCAACCATTGACTGACAAAAAGTTTAAGTCAAAATTTTCCCATGCTTTTTAACTCCAGCTGAGGTTTTTGAGAGATATGATAGATGATTGCTGTTGTCTTTAGGTCACGTCTAATGCCTAGCTGCATAGATTTCGAAGAGCGTTGTTGATGGTAGGCATCTTGCCTTTCAGTAAGGCCGACAGGAATCGCCGGGCAAGAGAATGGACCGCCAAGGCTGATATGGAACTCAAATGGGTTTCCAGACTCAAGGCAGAAGGCGGCTCCTCCGGACATATTTGTGCTGTGTTGCTCGCGCAGTCTCAGAATTTCACCCTTCAAGGAGGCCCCCCTTCTTCACATCTTTCAAGGCTGGCCAAAAGCTTCCATTCACGAAGCCGAGCCATTCTTTCGGTCGTCCTCTTAATCCGGTTTTCCTTCTTCGTCACTTGATCACATATTTTACAGTCTTTTGCTTCATCTTGCCGCCCATACACATGCTTCAATCCGCAGGTTTCTCCGATGCGGTACTCTTTGTTGCATTGTTCGCGAAACTTGCCCCACCTCCAGTTGTCACAAGCCCAAACAACCTGATCGAAGTAACACATCGTGAAAAACTGAGGGAGGTAAAGTGAAACAGAAAAAGATTTTGGCCTGGAATGGGCGTTTTTGGGCCTGGCTGCTGCGGCTCTTTGCTTATCTACTCTACCAAAAAGCTATTGATTAGTACCTTTCGAAAGTTCATGGCGACTCCGTTTCAGTGGACGCGAAATTCAATTGCGTGCTCTTTAGCCGATCAACAGGGGATGCTGTTACTGGCTGCCTGTGGTATGAGAAATCACACAATATCCACTAATCACCAACAATGTCTTCGCCAACCGACGAGCAGGGGGGAACCAACAGAACGTAGTAGTGGCAACATCGTCGTACGTAACTGTTGAGTCAGACGAAGGGAAACTGTGTCCCCCGCTGTTATCACGTTGGTTTCTTCTTCTTGCCTGATCTTTGGCCATGCCGCACTCGCCCCCTTGTACAACAGACAAGAATTGTTCCATTCACTTTTCTCGGTAGTTGGTGCCCCGAACCTTGCAAAGCGGGTGAAGGTTCCTCAATACCATAATGGCTTTCTGCCCACTCTCGGCTTGGCAAATGAGGTAGGCCCGACGGCTCAGCGTTGGCTTGGCTTATGATATTGGGGGGCGAGTGGGGGGAGGCAACCTGATACGGAGAGTTGGCAGATCAGGAAGGAGTTCGCGCACAGGTAGCCACAGATCGGGATAGTAGACCCGATGCATTCTGACGTTTATCACAGAGTAATTTAAGGATATGGAACCTTTTACAAAATCTTAGATGAGACCAGTATAAGCTGCTTATTCTACTGGACAGCGGCTACCACACCAATCCCGACACAACGGTACGCTAACCGCGTTGCCAGTTTGTGTGTCAGGTTGGAGCGCTGACGAAGGGAGCTGTGGGTCCGGGTTTCCGGGGAGAAGTTCCGAGTCAGAGCCTAGACGTTGGCGGCTGATTTAGATAAGCTAGCCGAGGGCCGTTTTAGTCCGCCGCCTAAAAAGAGGATGCACGGTCTGCCAAAGTCTAATAAACACCGTCCCACAAGAAAATACCAAGTCCACCTTTCTACCTCAGTGTCAAGTGTCCTAAAATCACTCGCGATTACACTATATACCTACTCGGGCTCGCCCCCAGCATTCGCTACCTCTCCTCAGGGTGGATCCAAGCATGAATGTGAACTCATCGTGATCTCGAGTTAAGGGCATGTCAAATGACTTCTTCCGAGCTTGACTAGCTGAATGATGGGAGCGCTCAGCCCTTAACACGGCCGAAGAGGAGAGTGGCGAGATCACTTGCTCTATCTTCGAGACGCATGGGCCTTGTATTCTTTCACTCTTCATTGTTAGAAGCATAACCCTTTGTTAGCCCTCCTTTAGGGGGTTCTAGCTTTCATTGCCATTGTTTGCGGAAGCGAAAGGGAGCGATGCGATGGAGGTGGCACACTTCTTTCTTGGTTAGCGGTCAAGTGCCATGGCTCGGAACAAATATAATTGTTAGAGAGCAACCCATCATCCATAATCTCATTTATCATGTACGTTAAATGGAGAACACTTCCCTTCCATCATTTCCCCTCTACAAGTAACAACATCAATATAAACCGCGCCTGCATTTCCATTTCTTCACATTATATTAGGCACTAGCAACACCTCGATAATATGGCCAGGCCTCACGAAATGATCAACATGCTATGGCAGCCTCCCAGCACACATCAGGGGAGGATTCGTCGCAAAGAGAAGCTTGATAGAACCCTTCCTGAAAACTCAAAGTACTACGGTCACTGGGGTTACACTATCTACCGCACGCACTATAGTCTTAAGTCTGATAAGCAATGGGATTCACTGCTTGATGCTTTAAAACGGCAAATTATGCTTGCAGTTAGTTACTATTAAGATATGCCCTTTGAAGATGAGCTGATGCATCAACAGGCTGATTTCTTACTAAAAGCCTAATACTACTAAAGCCAAAAGGAGTATTCAGACGATATTAAATGAATTAAAGATTTGTTCCATCTTGAAATTTGTAAGGATCTATCACTTGATGGCCTCAGAGTCTATGAGATCTGTGAAATGTGCCTTCGTGATAGACCTGAGGAATAAGAAGCTATAGTAGGGCGTCAGTTTGATTTCATTCTTCTTGCTGATAGAACAGTATTTAAAGCTATAGAAAAAGGCGAGTTTATCGTTAAGGCAGTCTTATATAACTGGGAGGACAGCTGGAATAATTAGGGCTAGATGAGAATACTAATAGGATATCTGCTTGCCCTTTAGCACTCATTTATGGGAAGGGACAATAATTACCATACGGTACTATCTTTTGACAGTTCAGAAGAGGACCTAGAGGAGTACATATGGCCTAGTGGCTGGGACATGGAGCCTACAAGCGAATGCTCTGAGATACGAAAATGCATTCACTACAGTAATAACAGTAGCCAGGAAACTCTCTATAGATTAGAAGGCACTTAATAAAGCTAATTTCTATAGAAGTAACGAATTATACTTACCCAAAATACATAAATAATTACTAAATATCTCGTTTGCAAGACAATCTAACCAGAGACGTGGCCACTAGAAGTATTGCTATAATCATTTCCTTTGTGATGCGACCAAACAAGGGATCCTATATATGACACAAGAGCTGTAAAGCGGCATTTCATCAATTAATAGTTAAACTGTAACTAAGATATCTCAGTTGTTGTCTGAACTTTAGAGTAAATGTCTAAGCAAGGCAGGGATCAGTCTCCAGTCCGGATCTCGGTCTCTAAATCGCTCTCTGGCTCATCACACTTCATTCAGTAATACTTATTGGTAGATTGTAAGTCGGTAAGCAGAAGTGCTTCCTAAAGTTCAAGCAAACGGCCTGTTTCCAGCCGTACCTAACCCCAGCCACTGTTATCGATACGATCCCAGTCGTAGCTGACTGCCTTAACCACAAATTCATTTCGTGTAATGCCATCCAGTACCGCTTTATCAGCGATCAGTGTGAAACATAACTTAGCCCCTGCCATCTTCTCTTTTGCCTCATGATGTTGTTTCCAGCAAACCTCTCATATGCCATTAATGTTGAGACCCTCAAGATGAGAAGGATCCTGATGCGGAAATAGATGAAACAAGCTCTTGAATATATCCAGTGAGGCTAAATAATTATCCCTCTTTTTATAATACCCATGCCGCCAAATGTCCCTCTTCCAGAGCTCTTCAGCCTTATCACTCTTGTAATACCTGATAGAGAGTAGGGTTTGCTGCCTTAATGCTTGGAGAAGGACATTCTAGCTATGATCTGATTCAGGACCATAATATATGCGATATTTCGTAAACCTTCAGTTTTTGTAGTATTTGAAATCCTCAGGCTTAAATCAGTTGAGTCTTAGCATCTCAGGATGGCGTTCAGCTTTTTAGGGAGGATTCCATAAGAGATTCAGGATTTCTGATAGTTCTGCGATTTTTAGGCTCTGCTGGTATGACAGTGATGCTCTTTCAAGATTGAAGAGGAAGAGAGGTTAACACATTGTAAAGAAACAGAGGGAGAAGTAGCTCCTTTTTTTTTAGGCAGCAAACATGAAGAGACCCACATGAGGTGTTGGCCAATAGTGTTGGCATTACTAATGCTCTGCTGATGTGGAGGGACCAGATGGCGCAAAATTCAGGAGTTTAATTGCCATGAAGTTGGGATTGATGCTGTAATTATAGCCCAGTGCTCAAGCACTTTGCATATATATAGAGGTGTAAATGCAGTTATAATCTTAACTTAACTGTCTACTAGTGATCAAGCCGGAACTGAGAATATCTAGACCTAATTTATAGACATGCAGTTTGAGCTTCGGAATAGCTGCCAGTTGGATAAATGGAGGCATCGCCTGGCTAAGTGTACCTCTCTGACTCCTCTCCAAACCAGTAATACTTAATCTCTGCGTAAACGTCAGAGCCAATGAAGTCATATAGTAAAAGTGACTCCTAAAGGCTCAGCACATCGCCGGTTGGAATTCTCATCTAACCCCGCCCGGCTCAATCCTCATCCCAATTATAACTAACAACTTTAATCATAAACACTCCACGGGCGATATCTTTCAAGACAGCCTCATCGGCGATAAAGATAAAGCAAGATTTCGCCCCTTCTATATTCTTCCTGGCCTCTAAAAGCTCCTCACGATACAGTTCTCAAATTTCAGTAGTGTCGAGACCATCAAGCAATGATAAGTCTTCTCTCACTGCAAGACGAAATAGCTTCTTTAATCGGTTTATGTCGTCTACATACTCGCTTTTGTGTGCATATAAACCCCACTTCTGTTTCTGGTCCTCTTGGTATATCATTTCAGCCTCATGGTAGCCGAGTGTAAGGTGAGTTTGTTGAGTCATTGCATCGATAAGTGTCCCCCAATGCTTACCTGAGTCATGACTATAATATGTCCGGTGAACTGTAAACCCCCAGTTGTGATAATACTGGGCATTTGCTGGATCTCTCTTATCAATTGGACGCCTCTTGGCTCCTGGTTCTTTTCGTGGGGGCCGCCATAGGAAATCAATCATCTCTGAGATCGACGGCATCTCCGTACTGCCAGTGCTTGGTGTAGATGTTGTCTGTGGGATTGGAGGATACTGGAGAATGTTATCGGCTTTGAAAGGACTGAGATAGATGTAATGCTCTAATAAGAGGTGCATTTGGTAAAACTCGCTTAAGCTGTTACTATGTTTACAACAATAACTCACCAACGTCATGTGCTTGATGGCTTACGGTAGGCGTCGAGGAGGACGCCATACAAGCTCAATCATATCCGCGACCGTTGGCATTGTAGTCGGGCTGGCTGAATTCTAGTTATTGGTATCTGGAAACTTGTGAGAGATAGACGATCAAATGGTGTCAAGTACTGAATAGCGGCATTAACAAATAAGGGAGACGTGGCTCTTTTAGGACCAATTCTGCCGAATCACGTATCATGGTATCTACGCAAAGAAATTATGTAGAAGAGAGTTCACATTGTAATTCATGTTACATCTATTCAAGAACGTGTCGTGGGTATACATTCCTCTCTTCTGAGTGTAGCTATACTAATTGGATCATACACCAACACAAACCAAATACTTGGCCCAGAGGGCTGTGCATTTAGATCCGATTGCCGGATTCCACATCACCAGCTGCGCAAGAGAAATACTGTAGTACTTCTGAATAGACGCACAGGTTGTTGTTGACTGGACCTGGTGAAACTTCTTGCAGTTGCTAACCAATCCAGCCTGGATCGGCGAAGGCGTCTCGACCCCATTACCCGGCTTGGTCGGTGTTCCACCAATGACCCCAACGCAGACGTTGTAGTCAGCCCATAGTCCCTTACATTCCTTACCAACAGCAGGATTCCACTTGACGAAGTCCGCCAAAGAAATCTTGTAATAGTCCTGAATGGAAGCACAAGTTGTAGTCTTCTTCACCGTGTGAAACTTGTTGCAGTTGCTGACCATGCCAGCCTGCACAGGAGGAGGCGTCTTGATTCCATTGGAAGAGCCCTTGGTTGTCGTGGCGGCCTTTGTAGTCGTCTTTGTAGGGGGCTTCCAGCCGACAGTTGCAACGCAGACCCAGTAGTTGACAAGAAGCGAAGTGCAGTCCTTACCGACAGCGGGATTCCACGAGAGGAAGGTTGAGAGCGGGAGGTTGTAGTAGTTCTCAATGGAGGCGCAGGTAGTGGTGGACTTGATCTGGTGGAACTTCTCACAGTTCTTGACCATGCCGTCTTGGATAGGTGAAGGTGTTGTAATGCCATTCGCAGGCTTGGTAGTAGTGGGTTTGGCTGTTGTTGTGGTGGTTGGTTTGTAGCCTTCAACGCTGACGCAGACCCAGTAGCCTTTCCAGAGAGAAGTGCAGTCTTTGCCAACAGCGGGATTCCACGAAAGGAACTGGGACAACGGTAGCTTATAGTATGACTCAATGGAAGAGCAAGTAGTGGTCGATGCAATCTGGTGGAACTTGTTGCAGTTCTTCACCAAACCCTCTTGAATGGGAGAGGGAGTCTCAATGCCACCAGTCGCTGTCGGCTTCGGCGTAGTGGCCGAAGGCTTAGCAGTAGGGGTACCAGGAACGCCAACACAGTAGTAGTAACTTGCCCAGATACCACTGCAGTCCTTGCCAACTGCAGGATTCCACTTGTAGAAAGTATCAAAGTCAAAGGTACCGAACTTCGACACGATCTTAGCGCAAGTGTCGCCCTTGACAGCCATGTGAAATGATGAACAGCTTTCGATGAGTCCCACTTGTGTCTGAGTCGGCTTGGGCACGCCTGTGGGCTTGGTTGTAGTTACAATGGTCTTTGTCGGAGGGCTTGTTGGTGTTCCTGGAACGCCAACGCAATACCAGGTATTGGCCCAGATACCGCTACAGTCCTTGTCAACGGCTGGATTCCATTTGAAGAAGTCATCGAAGTCAAAGGTCTTGTACTGGGCAACGATCTTGTTACAAGTGTCACCCTTCTTGGCCATGTAGAAAGCTGTGCAGCTCTCGATCAGTCCGTCTTGGGTAGGACTGGGCTTGACATCCTTCGTGGGTTCGGGTTCAGCGTTCTTAGTCGTGGTGATCTTGGGGGGGTTGTCTTCGGGCGGCGACCCAAAGTTCACCTCGACACAGTAGGCATGGCCGACCTGGATACCTGAACAGTCGTCCTTGACGGTCGGGTTCTAGGTGAAAACCACTACTATTAGAACTCCTAATTCTCCAAATACTGAACAGCTGAAGAATTCCATACTTACATATTCTGTGAATTGCTTGACAGTAATTCCCCAAGGCTCTACCCAAGCCTTGCAATCAGCGGTCTCGTCGGTCCATGTGTCGTAGTAGGTGCAGTCAGATGGGATACCCGTATCGGTAGGTCCGCCAGGCTTGACATCACGACGAATCCTATGGCCTCTATACCCAACAACACCAACGACCAAAAGACCGTTGGCGATGATAGAGGAGAAGTGCATGATGAATCGTTCGCCCAATTGCTGCCCGTAACGTTTCAGACAAAGATTGAGGAGGAAGCTGAAGCCAGTGATTTAATTATTGCGGAACTATCCGTTAAATAATCTCAACAGTATTGGATGCCTGGACCGAGTTCCCAACCATCTTACGAGCTTTCGTCTCGTGTTCTATTTCCCTTGTACGATTGCCAATTCTGGCAGTTTCTCCGTTCCTTGGATGTACTCTGATGGCCTCAGCAATCGAGCTCGGGATCCAAGTTCACGGTAGGTTGCTGCGCTCGGATCTCACCCGGTCATCCGACGAGTGACGGGGTAGCTTGCTGCGCGTTTGCTTTTTCACCGGAAAGTGGGTTAGCAGTACCATGGCATGTCACACCGCACTGGGTATTGCCCCAGATAGAGGGACAGCACGGATGAAAACCGTGGACAGTCATGCTGTCGATTGCACTAGAGTGTTGGTTGACAACTCTTGGCAAGTAACGTTTCTTCCTCACCATGTCAATGCGATAACATGCAGGGTCAGTAAAATCGGTCCGAGTTTAAGCTGTTGGTTATCATCTCTTGTGTTCTTACCCCATTGAACACCATTCATCCAACTCCACAACTCTAAATACCCTAATGCAGGTTGAATTACCTAAAAAGCAGCAACCAACAGTGTTTTTGATATCTCCACTCAGACCTGGCTGCGGGCCCAACGGGCTCGGCCATTGCCGGACTTCGCGGGGACTTTCACAAGCCGGAGTTATTATAACGATTTTTTTTTCAGAGTTTGAAGACCGGCAAAATGAAAAAGACTAGGGTTGAGACTCCACTGGATGTTTGTTCACGATTGCGCTAATTAGTTGGCACGTAAATCAGGCAGTCGTGCTCGCGCCTCGGCATGAATTTGCTCCGTGAACCCAACTCTAGTAGTGCTGATCCACTGGAAGACATTTCGTCAAAGCTCACGAGGCTCGTGAAAGTTGCTCATTAATCGTGCGACTAAAGCAGAAAGAGACGGTGCGTAAAGAATGCTTCAGTATGAGTAAGTATTCCGGGGCGGAGATAACTCCACTCTTATGATTGACAAATCGAGAACTCTGTAGTTAACATCTTCAATGGCTGTAGCAAGACAGAGGAAATACCAATACATGTAATTTCTCCTCAATATAGTTATTCTAAAACGAGTCTTTTAAGATAATAACAGATGAAGACAATGAGGAGTATGGTAAAGCTAATATTGGTTTCAACTACTACATTCGTTTCCGGCTACAGCTCTTGAGCAGGTCCGGTTGAGTCATACGTAGTATTCCAACCATCAATAGGTGCAACACACAAAGCCTCTCCCGGAACCAGGCTCTTGGTGCACTCGTCATTGTTTCGGGACAGAGTTGGGTTAACCTCATACATGACGTCCTCCTTGCAGATCTCATGTGCCTTGCAGATATCAGCGCATGATTCTCCTTCCTTGATGACATGCCACAGTCCACACTTTAGTGTCGTCCCATCAGCTACCTCGGCCTTCTCAGGCGGTTCCATACGCACCACTTGAGGGCCGTTGGCACTGCTGAATCGGAGCGGGGTCTTGGCTATAGCATCGGATGAAGCAGATCGGGAACCAGCACCGAAGGGTCCAATGCAGATTGGCTTGCCATAGAAGTCGGTCGCTTTCTGTAGGTTGGTGCAGTCGACATTAATCCATGAGTTATAGTATTCAACAGTGTCCTCTATAACTTTCAATGACCGCTCGATAGACCAGCAGGTATCTCCAGGTTTGACCACGTAAATGGGACACGTTGTAGGTAGGCAAAGCTTGATGCCTGCGGGAATGTCGCGACAGTCACCAATGAGCTCCTGGTTGCCCATGTACAAGTATACACCTGCAACGCCTGGGTTCGCTCTCGCAATTGAATCGCAGGTATCTCCCTCTTTAGTGGTGTAGTACTTGTTGGTGAGGCAGTATTCTTCGGGTTTCTCGACCTTAGGCGGCGGTGGCATCTCGGTTGGGCCGGAGCCGCCGCAAGTCTTGTATACCTTCTCGAGTTGCGACTGGTAGAAGTGGTCGTAAATGGAGTACGATGATGATTGCATGATCGCGAGGCGGCGGCGGTAGCAAATATGACAGAGCTCGTCACGGGGCATCTCTTCACCATCTTTCAGCTCGGTGAACTCGCTGATGATATCTGACAATAAACCGTTAGCTACAAAGCCTCCAATGGTCGGAGACGAAACTGCAACTCACCATTGCAATAGTTCTTGGTTTTGGGATCTTTGACACATGTCTCGTTCCAGCCAGACCAGATGTAGCCACCATAGCGTTGAGGGACACCGCCCCCATAGCCTTCATCAGCGCATGCATCTACAACGGTATTGAACCAGCTTCGAAGCGACGCAGAGCAAGTGCCAGTGCAAATCTGATCTGTCAGAGTTACGTTGTGAAGCGATCCGCGATAACGCGGCTGCATGAAGGAGTGTATATGCTCGTGGCAGGCAATATCTGCAGACATAGCCTTGACGCAAGCATCGCCAACGTTGCGATCCTCGAGATCAGATGCGTTGTAAATCTTGAAGGCGGCGACTGCGCGCAAGCATAAGCCCAGAGAGAGGGCAAGACGCTGAAAGCCAACCATGGTTGCTTGGAAAGGTCCTTTGGCAACTTTCGTTGAACGAGGAGAGAAGCAAGTGAGTGAGTGATGTCAATTGATCAATAGAGCGGACTTGGAAGAAGGGTCAATCCATGACGAGCTTCACAGCGAGCCGAGGTCTCCAACCTAATTCATCCTTCGGACCTTGTCGCATCCGAAGTTTGTCAGACGATGAACTAAGCTTATTTCTGGCATGTTTGTTGCCAACCATGCAGGGGAGAAAGTCAAAAGCGATTAATCGCTCATGTGGAAGAGCGATGGCGAGGGGACGGAGCTCATTCCGCGATGCAAAAGGCCAGCATGTTGGCAATACGAGGAACTTTGCAAAGAGCTGAACAGTAATCAACAGTGCCAAGACGGCTCAACAAAGCGATACCAGGGGATGAGCATATGAATTTTGCTGCTAGGTCCCCATTCTTGGCCTGGCATTCACGGTTGATACCACAATGTAACGCTGTGTTGGTTAAAAGTTCCGGCTGGTGGAGGCTAGCAAGGGTCATTGACTCATGATTTCCAGGGTCCGTCCATGGCCCCGTCGAGGGAGGGTAATTGTTACGGTTTGCCAGCTTGGTTGGGATTTGGGAATCCACTACTCGAAGTCAATTTTAAACAAAGGACAATTCGAAGCGCCTCCGATCTTCCCGGCTGAGGCAGATCACCGAACACATCACCGGTCCGCTTCTTGTGGCCTTGAGAATAGTGAAGAACTTACTCAAATGAATGTGCTGTACGCCTTTGTCTCGCCAAGAGTTACATAAAACTTTTCCCCTTGTGATCTATGCTATCTTGAAACATGCAGACCAATCCACTATCAATTGATATCATTGACTGTATACATCTTCATTCTATTACTACGGAAAAACTCGCTCACAATCTCACGTTGCTTTGGTCTACTACCTCCTTGTACAGCACACTATCATTGTCACTTGAGACGATTTTGCCTTTATCTTCCAGGTATAAGTGCCAGTTGGGACGACAACTATGCGTTTTCGCGCCTGGCTTTTCGTCGTGCTGCTGTTATGTTTGTATGTAGCAGCAGATGACACGACCTGTAGCGCAACCAAAAAGTGCAAGCAAGGATGTTGCAACAAGTCTGGAAACTGCGGATTTGGCCCTGACTGTAAGGGATCCAATCACGCATTCTTTGTCATGTCCCTTTGCTGACGCGAAGCAGATTGCGGGAAATCAGTGTGTCGTTCCGACTGTGATAGAAAGTCGGACTGCAACCCAGGATTCGGCAAGCAATGGGCCAAGAGCGATAAGTGTCCCCTCAATGTCTGCTGCTCCAAGCATGGATACTGTGGTGTAAGTACAGAGCATCGCGTAATTTCGCAGACTGACAGGTAACTCGATAAAACTAGACAACAAAAGACTTCTGTGGAAGCAAGACGGTTAAACGGCCGAGCTGCAAGAAAGGCGGCGACATGCAGCGTGTCGTGGGCTACTTTGAAGGCTGGGCTAAGAACCGGCCTTGTGAGGTCTTCTCGCCTGAGCAGATTCCCATCGGTCTATATACACACATCAACTTTGCCTTCGGTACCATCAACCCCAACACGTTTTTAATCGAAGCCAATGACCCCGAGGACGTGGACATGTATGAACGCCTGATGCTACTGAAGAAGAAAGATACGAATCTCAAGATCTACCTTGCCATTGGCGGGTGGACTTTCAACGATCCCGGTCCTACAGCGAGAGTTTTCTCCGATCTGTCGGCATCACCAGCGCGTCAAAGAACTTTCTTCAAATCAGTTGAGTCTTTTCTGGCAACATACAAGTTTGACGGCCTTGATCTGGACTGGGAGTACCCGGTAGCTGAAGAGCGATCTGGTCGAGAGGTTGACTACAAGAACTTTCCTGTCTTCATGGCTTCATTGAAGAAGGTCATGGGGACAGGAGACAAAGGTTTGACTATCACTCTACCCGCGTCTTACTGGTATCTACAGTATTTTGACATCAAGAAACTGGTAAGTGGATTTTGTGGACGAATGCACTACCTATATGGCTCCAGAAGCTAACCTGAGGTCTGTTGGTAGGAACCCACCGTCGATTTCTTCAACATCATGTCCTACGACCTTCACGGAGCATGGGACCAGAAGGCGAACTGGACTAAACCCTACCTCAACGCGCACACCAACCTTACGGAGATTGGCCTGGCATTGGACCTTCTTTGGCGAAACGATATCAAGCCTGATAAGGTCGTGATGGGCCTTGGCTTTTATGGCCGTGCATTTACGGCCCAATCAGCGGCGTGTCGCAAGCCAGGCTGTTTGTTTAGCGACCCGGCCAACGCTGGCGAATGCAGCCAAGAGAAAGGTATCTTGCTGAACTCGGAGATCGACATTGAGGTCCGGAACCGCAATTTGAAGCCCGAGTTATACAAAGAAGAAGCTGTCAAGGTTGTCACTTGGGGAAAGCAATGGGTGTCATATGATGACGCCGATACACTCAAGATGAAGGTTGATCGTGCTGGAGAACTATGCCTTGGTGGCGTCATGGTCTGGGCTATCAGTCATGATACCAAAGATGCCCGGTACAACAAGGCCTTGGCCAAAGTACTCGGCCGCGAAGTGACGAGCGGCTCCTTGGACGATGATGAGAAGGCGGCCGATTTTGTCAAGAAGCCCTACGAGCAGTGCCGGTGGACGAACTGCAAGGAACCATGTCCTAAAGGCTGGGTACATGTCGGCCGTAGTGACTCGGGGGCTCGGAAAAACGAGCTGATGTATGATGAGACAGCCTGCGGCGGTGATGGCATCCATTCATTTTGCTGTCCTCCTGATCAGGACATCCCAATATGTGGCTGGTGGGGGCATGGCAATGGAAAGTGTCAGAAGGAATCATCTTGCCCTAGCGGCATGGTCGAGATTGGTACAAACTCGATGAAGTGCGAGGATCCACCACGCGTACAGACGGCTTGCTGCAAGCCCAACACCGTGAGCATGAAGCTCTACGATACCTGTCGATGGGGCGCGTACCCAGAGTGCAACACTAGCCCCGAGTGTCCTGGCGACTACTACAACTGGCCCATGGCCTCATCTGGGTCGGGCTCCGGTGCATTGAAATGCAATGATCTCAAGAACGACCTCGGCACTCCTATCATCGGCGTACAGATGCGCAACTACTGCTGCAACACCAAGCCTGGTCTTCGTTTCATTGACTGTCAAGTCCGTCGTGACTATGGTCCAGCACCAGATGCAGACGATCTTGCTGGCTACTGTCGTAGCGGATGCCCCAGCGATCGCGTACGAGTGGCCCTTGATACAGCCTTTCACACCTGCACTTCCAAGCTAGGAGGAGGACAAGCTACTTGCTGCAAAACGGACTACTCCGAGGAGGTGCTTGTACCCAACGAGAAGATCGCGGTGTACAGGAAAGTTATGGACGATTGGGTCAAAGGCGGGACATGCCCCAACCCCGACAAAGTCTTGGGCAAGCGATCTACAACCGACTTGGTGGTCCGAGACCACCCGATTGAAGATATCACGATTTTCCTATTGCTCCGGAATCTCATAACACACACAGGCAGCGATGTCATGTTAGCCCAGCAAGTCCACATCTGGAACGACGGCGTTGATGCTATGGATGAAGAGTACCTCCAGTACACCTACATCAGCACCTATATCCGACAAAACTGGATATTTGATTGGCAAGGACCTTCAGAAATAGCTCTTGACATCCTTTGCCATCCACACTATTGGGCGAAAAGGATCAGAGCCTACCTGACGGGTGACAGCGAGACCAAGGCGAATCTCATGAACTGCAAGACTAGCTTTTGCGAAAAGGATGAAGATTGTCCACTTGATGATGGCGACCTAAGCGGCGACAACAGCCGTCGCCATGTTACCTTGTTTGGCCGTCATTCTCATCAGCTTTCCCATTCACACCATCACCAGTTCAAACGCCACTCGTTAGAGGAACGTGGTCTAGACGATAATAAGCTTAAGTTTAAGGTCCCAGGTGCGCCTGCAGGTGAAAATATATACGAAATCGAGGTTCCTTATGTAAGTCTTCAACATCCTGACGGTTTCATCGAAAGCTGACGGAGACAGAACCCCACGTTAGCGGACATAAAAGATGACGATAACGAGCTACTCGAGAAGGTAGTGCTGATTAGATTGCGAGATGACTGCTGGATCCCTATTGTGACGGTGAAGAAGTTCATTAAAAAGATGCTTGAACTTTATAAGTTACAAAGTGCGCTACCCCCTCGGTTGTCAGTCCTTCCTTCTAACACACTCTAACATCGGTGGCTAGTGGAACATCTTGTTGATAAAAGTATTCTTCGAGCTTGGTATGAAAATTCAGTTATTGGAAAGTAAGAAACTCCCCATGCCTTGGTTTGTCAGCAAGGAAAGTGCCTAATTGAGGTTGGTAGACTCCCTTCGGGCGCTGCATCAAAATATGGTCCTATTCCCATTGTATTTTGGGAACGAATAAACGACATAAACTTCGCAGTAGAGCCCGGCGTGCCTAATCTTCCTGGAAGCGAAGATGGCTTGTTCCAGTTCGAACGCCTCTTTGATCGCACCTTCGAGTGTTTAGGAAGCCAAAGGAATTACAAAGCCTTCATGATTGTCGACGCGGAAATCAATCAAGCCAAGAATTATGTAAGTTCAGTTATTTAACCTTTGCCTCCTTCCTGGCCTTCTGGGTATTCTCTTTCTATTAGTTCACCGGCTAATAACTCAGGTCATGCGCTTTAACCGATTTCCTGCTGAGAATAGCTTGCAAAAATACGTAGAAAGGGACGGGGAGAAATCCAAGGAAACGATCAAAGCGGAGCAAGAGAAAGTGGTCAAACGGATCCGGGCGACGTTGAGCGTGTTCTGGTACCTGGCAACGCCCACAGCCAAGGAGAAGCTCAACAAAGTTGTCAAGGACATCCATACGCAATTGAAATTTGCAGAGGGGGTCTACAACAAGAGGTTCCCGAACGAGAAGGTACGGCTTGCTGATTACTTCATCGAGTGGCTGAAGGATCACTACGAAAAGGTTGTGGCTTCGATGAGGACGAATGTGGAGTCCCAAATCGCACAGACTCGGAGGCTGCTGCGTGGGTTTGACGATGAGCTGGCTAAAGATATGCGCGTTAACATGGACAACTTTGAGAAGAACTTGAGGGGCGGCAGGAACCTTAGGATTGATACCAGCGGCTTCCCTAAAATTGGAGATGGGGACACGGAGATGGGAGGTACCTCCTAGTTTAGGGTATGATCTTAGTTGTATACTACAATCTAGGTAGATAGATACTGTTGAGTACAACCGTAGCCTCTGAACTTCCTTGTCGCATTAATCCGAACGATTGGGGGATTGGCCAATGTAGTGCTTCCCAAATCGGCGAATCTCAGAATAAGACCCTGTATTATTGACAGCCATATCCCCAGGCCAGACATAATCACCAAGATCCTCTTCAGGTCCATCGAAGTCGATCGCAAACTCAGTTCGCATCGAGTTCAGCATCAGTAGTTGCCATAGATCCAACAGATAGCCTGTTGGGATCCTCATCCATCCCCAGCCCGGATGCCCTCGTACCCAGTTCAGGGACACCGCTTTCACGACAAACTCGCGCTCAGAAACATCTTTCAATACTGATTCGTCGGCAAGTAATATATAGCCATGAGTGCTATCTGACATGACTCGATTCTTATCCGTGTTTTCATGCTGGCAGAATTTGCGAATACCCTCGGCATCGAGCCCATCTAGTAGAGACTTATCGGCACGGGCATTGAGATAGAACAAGTTCTTGAGTATATCGACGTGGCGTTGATCTGCATCCTCTCGACCGTCGTAATATCCGAATGCCAGTCTCGTCTGGTGTTTCAGAGCATATAGAAGCGCGTTCCAAGCCTCGTCGGAGCCTGGGCCGTAATATGTGCGATAGATGTTGAATCCCCATTCGTGGTAGTATTGAAGAATGTCGGGATCCTTGCTCTCTATCTGTTGCATCGCAGGCGGCCCGGGCGAACAATATTTAGAAATCAGCTCAACCATATCTTCAATCATCTTTGCGGCGGTTTGGTTGATCAAGATTCGGTAGTTTCAGGCGTGCCAGCAAAGGAAAGGAAAGATTATTCCAAGTTCAGCTGTTAATGACGCAGTGGTAAAAGAGGGTAAGTTGGCCTTTCACCAAGGACCAACAACTTATAGTCATTTGACAAATGATTCACGGAACAGTGTTTATCCGCTAGTTGCCCACTTCAGACCTGTGGCGCCTAACAGTCGGTCTCACAAGATGCAAAAGGAGGAATATCGCTACTAAGTTAGGAAATAGAAATATCATAGACCTCTGCTTTTCTCCGAGTCCAAATTCCGCAGTCTAAGTATCTAATACGGAGTCTAGTTTATTTAATGATCTAAATCTTATGCATCCTTGGTCCTCTTCCTCGGCCCCTCCTATTTCTAGTTCGCTTCGGGGGGCCATCGAGCTCTTTCCATCCCTGCCTACTTACTGTACAAAGGACCATCAGAATCCCGCCGGGTTGTCTACTTTCCGTCCGTGCCAACCCTGAAACCCTAGTAGTTAATAACAAAATCAATTGTAGTAGATTTGAATTATTTGCCCCACATTACACATTACAGGGGGTAGATTTGATTTTTATAGGCCAATCAAAACCTCTCAGAATCTTACATAAGGTACGCGACACGATAACCGCGTAAAGGTTACACCAAGCTTTCGCTACACGTCTTCTATAGCTACCCTATTGAGCTTTCCCTGTACGCCATGACGGATCTAGGTCCATTTGTATTCCTCAACACTTATCAAGTCTTGGTCTGCCAAACATGCCGTTATGGTTGTGTCTCCGATGAGGTACCTACACATTTACGCAGCAAGCATAAAGACATGACACCAGCTGCACGGCGCCAAGTAGCTGAGGTTGTTGATAAGATCCCGGGCATTATCAAGAATTAATCACAATTAGCCATGGAATTCCAATTTCCGCCACCTACTATATCCCCGATTCCGGAACTTGAACCTCCGCAACTAGATGGATGAGCATGCCCTTGCTGTAGTTTCGTTTATCGACACGACCAACAGATTCAATAATATTGCACTACTTGTCAAAATTGGACCAATCCTGACAGATATTATTTGCGTTGATATCCTACTCTTCTATTCCTAGTTGTTGTGTACCCCTAATTGTCGCCTACCCCTGCTTATTTCTCACGTGTTTGTTTATCTCCTGTCTATTCCTATATGACTATGCTACAGTGAATTATGTTTTCTCATTTCGATCGACAGTCTGCGGGCGTATTACACGCATAAACGCGTACTTTAGCTTTTTTACACCGTTTACTCTCTTTGCTGTAATTTCAATATGGGGTTTCCTCTAATAATCTTTAAAAACTTATGCTATTAAAAAGCTGCAAATAAGTAGGTTTTAAGAGTGCAGGACTATATCGCCAGGACGTATCAACAATAAGACTAAGGGTGACTATCACCAGGATGTTATTATAGATATAACTAACTGACTGTCTTATAAACCGCTATAAGAAGACTACTAGCCTATAAGTAAGTATAGTTCTGACGTAAATACTAACACGGAGAGCAGAAGCACCATACACTAGGTCAGGAGTAATATATAGGATATTAATATAGCTGGCAGTTACTCTTAAGAAAAAGCTCCTCTTAATACTCTTAAAGGCTATCAGTAGGATTATTAGGATTAGGAGGATATATAACTAAATTCACTATATAATTATTGTGACAGTTGTGGTTTCCAAGAAAGTAAACTAGTCCGTACTAGGTTTATGTTAGCAAATTGCGTAAGGCGTGATGCTGAGCGTTACGAAGTGTTACATCTCTTAATGATTAAGTAATGCATATTAGGCTTATTGATATAAAGAATTATTATTAATAG
>JAADJF010000378.1:0-42996 GCA_012932015.1 Fusarium acutatum
AGGGTAGTGTGGAATCTTTGTGAGCTAGAGCGGGTCGGTCAGTCACACGGGGATACAGTCAACAAGGTCAAAGTTGGAGGTCATGAACAGATGAGTTGTATTATCTAAGTAGGTCTATGGAATCCGGGTCAGAATTTATATGTAAAATACAGTCATTCACCCAGGTTGCTGCCTGCCCTGCCTAACAAGCTTGTTTGCCCTCATCTTGGTGTTTGTCCTGATGATTGACAATCGCGTGGCCTGTTTGCGGGCCCAATCTCACAATCTTAAGGTGACATCTCACAAGTTTAAAACCTGACCTGTATATTCCCCTTTCAGTAAAAGAATCTTAATAAGTTGCTACAGGATAGGATGAATAAAACTTGTAGTGACAGATAGCTGATCTAACGCGCTTTTTTTCATGTTTATTGCAAGTCGGGCCTATCGTTTCCTGCATATTTAATAACTCAATACCAATCCTTTCTATTTTTCCAACTCTACAGCATGGAAGCAAAGTCCATATACTCCTTGGGTGTGATGTGATCATGGTCATCCCGATCAGTAGCATAGCTAACGTCTTTCCACTCATTCAGCAGCTTGAGTTGCTCCTCACACTTCTGTTGTCCACAATCGAACGCATCAGACCCAATAGCAATACTAACCGCCCATGGCTTTCCAGCAGCAATTCCCTCACCCTTCATAATATCCACCATAGCCTTGGCGACCTTGTCCAGTTCACCTGTCCTCTGTGCAAATGCCTTGGCAAACATGAGCCCAAGTTCCCCCATGAGCTTATTATAATCTGCTATGGCAGGTCCTTGGATTGCAAATTCTGGTCCATCTTCTTCCCTTGGGTGGCCAAGGTTGGTAGGAAAGTTACCGCACATGAATCCGACACAAGAAATGCCAAAATGTCGGACCTCCTTGTGAAGGCTCTCGATGTAAGTGCTAAGAGCGGCTTTGGAAGCTGCATAGTGGGACATAAAGGGTAGAGGACCCCACGAGCTAGCGGACGATGTGAAGCCAATGCGACCATGGCCCTGGGCACGGAAGTGCGGGAGTATAGCCCGAGTAACGTTCATGTGTCCAAAGACATTGACTTGGAAAAGGTTTTGGACATATGCATCTCTATCATTCCTCATTAGCTCGCTTCTCAATCGAATGGTTCGCAGGGTCCTTACTCAGCCTCTTCTGCACACTTCAAGGCAGAAGCACCAGCATTATTCAATAGAATGTCAATATGTCCAAAGATGGTCCAGGCCTCATTAATCGTATCCTGCACCATGGCCCATGGAGCCGTTATGTCTAGTTCCAAGATGGCTACATTGTCTGACTTGAGGTGGCCAAGTTTTTGGTTTGCTTTGCGACCGGAGGCAATGACTTTGTCGCCGCGGGCAACGATTTCATTTACCATCGCAGCGCCGATACCAGATGTGGTACCAGTGACGAGCCAGACAAGAGGAGCCATGATAAGCTAGTTGATGCTTTTGAAGGGGGTATAAGAGTTGGGAGATGTTTCAATAGATTGATTGGGAATTGTTGTGTGAGTATGCTGTTGAGAGCGATTCAAAGGAGGGAAGCCTTCCATCTTCTTATAGTTTAATCTTCTCATGATAAAGATTCAGCTGGACAGCGAAAATCCAAATTTGGCCATATCTTTCACATCTGAAACCCATGAACGGACGGAGATACGATCAATTGCGGGCTTATGTCACGTGATGCGGACCAAACTCGTCCGTCTCACCATGAACTGTGTCGCTAACCCATTATCGCTTACGCATCGTTTCACCCCGTTTGACAGCCCTTATCAACTAGAGCGATCAAGATTTCGGCCGAGCAAGGTCCTTCTCACGTGAATATACCCCGTTTGCCAGGCATACCATGTCCGCCACGCCTGCAGCCCCAAGGGTGATGTTACAGTCCGTCACGGCTAGACGAAAGATGAGAAAGGGGACACATAGCTGCAGTGAATGTGAGTCATCATGGACTAAATATGGAACTGGTGCTTGCGGATAAATATCCAGAGCCTCGTGTAGGTCAGCAGGATATATCTAGCAAGTTTATATATGCTGCCAGACAACCGCCAATCAGTGAATCAGCATGTTGTGCAATTCCAGGCTGACCATTACCTTAGGTCGAAGGAGAAAGATAAAATGCAAATTTCAATCTGGGATTACATCTCCTTGTATCCCATGTACTTCCCGTGGGTCTCGTTGTCTCAATCAGCGAGATGTGAGTCCAGTGAACGAGAGCACTATCAATACCGAAAGTGTGAGCTTGCGAAAAAGGGTCGCTGTTCTTGAAACGATGGTTCGACATCACGCTATAACTCATGACCCGGCCATAAGCCATGAAGAAGTTGAAGACGAGCCAGTCGAGGCAGATGAAAGGGCTCCCTTTGTGTCCATGCTTAACAAGGCCGAGGTATGTCTGAAGGTAATGCTGGTTTAGAATGGTTATCTGACTGTTTTCAAGGGGTCCATGGAAAGTCATCTTCAAGTGACCCGGCCTTTTCAGGAAATCCCATTTCGCAACAGTCAACCATTCTACTCGCAACACTCAAGTGACGTGTGCTTAAAACTTCGCTCGATTCTACCAGAATATGATTTCCTGATATCTACTCTGTCTCAGAACGGGGCCTGGTGGAGCAGTTTCCGTCATAAGGTGCAGGTCATTTGCCAGGGATCTTACGAAGACCTGGCCGCGTTTGCTGCGCGTGCCTACACAAGCAGTGACCCTGCCGAGCTTGGCATGCTTGTTGTTTCCTACGCACGTAGCACGGGCAACAACCATCACCTATACGGGGTCGTTGATAAACTGGTCATCCCCGATTCTGCGCACTCTTACTCTGCGGAGGCAATGGAGCTACTTCTGTTGTTGGCCAAAGCATACAGTGATATTGGACAACCTCGGCAGTCTTGGATGATGTATAGGAAAGGTCTTGCTATTTCAGAAGTCATGGTAAATCTATCCTATATACAAATGAGTCTTCATAATGTTAACATTGTCACAGGGCCTGTATAGACGAGACCTGGTTTCTCCTCGTCTGAAAAGTATCTGGTGGGCTTTTTACCATGGAGATCGCTTTTCAAGCCTTCTTCTTGGCCTTCCATATGGATTCAACGACGCTCATCTTGGTCCAACCGCCGAACCATCTAATGTGCCTATATATCCAGAGCAGCGGTTCGTTCTGAGGTGTGCTTTTATTGCAGGAAAGATCATTGATCGAAACATGATGCCCGGAAAGCCATCTTCTGCAAGTTCAATGCTTCTTGACGAACAAATGGATACCATCGCTTCTTCTATGTCCCTTGGCTGGTGGGATCTACCCGAGTCACTTCCAAACTCCCATACCGAGACGGATGAGCTAAGAAACCTTTTGCTATTGCATTTTTACTTCTTTCATGTCAGAATCAACCTTCATTTGCCATTTATTGTCGGCACAGAATCGACATCTCCTCGAAGCTCTCATAGACTGGCATGTTTGGAAGCCTCTCGGCAACTGCTCAAACGCTTTACCCTTTTGCGTACTCAAATCCAAGGTTTTAGTATCTTTGACTGTAAAACAAGCGACTTTGTCGGATTCATGGCTTGTGTGTCTCTAATCCTATGTCTGTCGCAACCACGGTCAGACACGATCATAGCTCCGGTTCCAGACGGGGATCGGAAGCTGATTGCACAAGTTAAAGACATATTTGAAAGAGGAGAGGGGGCGGGATGTAAGATTGCTTGTCAATGTCGAAGGATGCTTGACATATTGTCGGGTATTCCCTTTGACAGTGACGAAAGCTCATCTAGCAAACTACCAAATAGGATTGCAATCCCCCACTTCGGGTATATCCGGCGGGATGTAGTACAAAAGGCTGGGTTTCAAGTCACAGCAGGGGTCTCAGTGGCATGCGGGAATGAGCAAATTATGACAGCGGCTCCAACCATCTCAAGCGATGCTCTGGGTGGGCTTGGAACTGGGTCTGGAAGTAGCAGTTGGCCAGATACGGTGGATACTGGAATGTCTTGGGAGTTTGGTGGACTTGAGCATTTTCAGGTTGATGATGATCTTTCTTCGTGGCTTGATACTGCGATGCTGGATATGAATCAAGAATGGGACATGCCGTCAGGTGGATTCTTTCCTAACAGCCCGCTTTTGTAGGGATACGTTTTAGAAATAACACAACATAGCAGTTTAAGAAGATAGAGGACTTATAATCATGGCATCCTCTAGTATATGAGATTTTTTCTGAATAGACATGGCGCATAAGCCAATTGACCATAGTCGCCATAATGGATAACTGACTATCTACTCTTTGCTGAATTCAATCAGCTGAACACCCACCACCACAAAATCATCACGAGTGACGCCACGCCCCATCCCATCAACAAAGAATTTCAGCCCCGCGGCGCGGTTCTTCTTCTGTGCCTGCAAAGGCAACCTAAAGGTCTTCTCACCTACACGATATCCCCGAGCTGGACTCTCCCTCCCACCCTTTGCAATGAACTGCAGCCCCTACAGTACCATCTGGTCATCAATCCACAGCTGGAGAAACTTGAGGTGCGACCCCTGAGCATCGCACTCACCTTCGGTATAGTGTGGCTTCTGCTCTAGTTCTGGTTGCTCGCGCTGTACGTCTGCGCACCAGCACCAGCAGTGCCCGGTGTGGTTCCTGTTAACCTTTGGCGCGGTGAACTTGGTTGGGCCGATGGATTTCGTCATCTGGTCGTCGGCGTATTTGAAGGAGACTGCTACCACGGGGATTTGGTTACTATCGGATCCTTTTGATTGATGCAACGGGCCTGCTGCAGTCGAACCATGAAACAAGAGCGTCTGCGCATGGCACCTTGTGAACAAACTTGCAAGGAGGTCGCAGAAACTCCCCATGGCTATAGACAATACCAACTGCCAACACTCCATGCGGCGGATGATCTGGGGCCCAGAAGTGCTACTCCTGCGCATCCATGGCACGTAGCGGTGGCATATCAACAAGACGATCAAACTTGCAAGAAAACCCACCAATCATGATAAAGTCAGTACCTGGAGTATGCCTGTTCGACCAGTGGCAGTAAATACCCATAAGAACATCACGGCGATGGCCTGGGACTTGCTTTGGAAAGACCATTTCTGTTCTCGGATCCGGTTTTCCAAACATGAAATGGCGGCCTCTGTTGGTCAGGAATTATATTCCAAATGGATAGTAGGGTATTTTCGAGTTGACGTAAAGAATTCAGTGTCTCTCTTTCCAGGGAAAGTCAACGATCCATGCCGTCTCAGAGACGAGTTTATTCTTCCAGAAGGCGTTGGAGGATGTCTCCTTTACTGCATTCCGTGAGTTTACTTAGTGCTGCTGGGTGGTGCTACCCTGAACTGGACTGTCTCGGGTTGAAGCTGAGTAACCAGATTACAGGTCAGACGCACAAGAACACAAAGTTACGCTGTTTATTTTCCCAGAAACTGTACCTACTCCGTCTTCAGTCTTAATTATCGATTCCCGGAATAGAATCGAAGTTATCAATGTTAATTGACTCAGCTCGCTGGTCGCCCAAGCACCTCGACTCTCTTGTCCACCCAGATAGGATATTTATTCAAGCTCTCATACCATTGTATCACACTACCAATCTGGAATCCCACGTCAGCGAGTGTCGTCCACAAAGCACTGTCGTACTCACAAGAAATGCCCATGAACCTATAAAGGTCGAGAGTGTAAGTGCATACTCAACGCCCGGATGCGTGATGCCAAAGCCCAGCGCACCACAGAGAGTAAAGCCAATAGCGCCGATCAAGTTCCATAGTCCGATATGCCATCCCAGTACACCCGGCGCCGGAATGTACCAACGAGGCTGAACTTCGACCATGAAGAGGATGCTTGAGACAATGAAGCCCGTGCCGCCTATCACTTGAGGGAGCCAATAGACGCCGTTCTCGGCTGGTGTAGAAAGGTTGTTGAGTATAGGCGGCAAGGCTGTAAAGCCTGATATCCAGAAAACCGTGGCACCGAATGTTTGTGAAGAACAGGCCAGGAAGCCGATGTCGAAGAAATAATGCGTTCGGAGTTCGTACCACGTCGGCCACCAAGACCACATCCGATCATTTCCCGCTGATTCCGTTGTGTTATTATCTAGTGTTTTAGAGCTTTGCTTCACAAATGTCCTCTTTTGCGCGTGTGCATGCTTGCAATTATGCGCGTGAGTGAGATGAAGCATTCCATCTACACTCTCTTCAACGGCCCAACCAAAGCAGTCCGATCGATTTTCATTGACGGCTTCAAGCATGAGTAAGAATGAGCCAAACTCAAAGACCGTAGCGCCGATGAAGGCTGTCAATCCGCCGCCCCAGTCAGAGACCTTGGTTGATGGGTTGAGAACGGGGAGCCATGAGTAAAAGCCATTAATTACCCAGATAATAGATCCTTCCGATAATCAGCTACTGCTTTGTGTGATAAGGTGATGAGTACCTATTGTGAAGACGACGGCGACATCATACGATACATCCCAGACTGGGTATCTGACAAACATCTTGAGGATACCGCGTAAAGTCTGGTGATACGAATTCGATGGCCTCGGACCTTTCGTTGCTTCATGTTTGTGCGGATCAACACTGATGGCCAGCGCATGCCGTCCTTTTCTGTTATCGCGACTCCTCCAGACATAAGCAACTCCAGGACTTTTATCGCTCGGTCGCGATTCCTTTCCAGCATTTCCGGCGTCAGACTCAGCATTCAATACCTTCTTGTCGGCAACTAGATATCGCTTCGTTGGATTGAGCGACTTGACAGGGCCAGTTGTGCGCTCAGCATGGTAATGCCGACCGTGAAAATGATCGTGAGCTTTTGGCATTGTTACGGTGGAGATGGGCTGTCGATCCGGAATAAACAAGAAAAGGGCGCTGTAGTCGTATTTAAAGTTGGCAATTGATTGGATGACGTGGATGTGTATCAAATTGGATTAGCGCTGAGGTACTCTGTAGTCGAAAATGGCACAGCGCGACGCAATACGAACACTGATGATGCGCAATGATTGCTAAGTACTAGCGAGGCATTGATGATGCTATGTCAGCATTCTAAATTTCGGTAATCATGATTGACTCCAGGAAGCAGATAATAATAGCAAGCTATCCCCAACATTTTTCTTTGGAAAATCTACGAAGCTATATCATTTTCTCAACCTTGGTGAAATAACAGCTTTCTAGCGTTGCCAGAAGCAAAAGTCTCAATCCCATCCTCGTCAAGAATCCCTTCCCTTCGGATCATCTCCAAATACTCCTTGCCAAGCTTGTTATCACTGAAAGGATAATCAACGCTAAACATAACTTGACTCATAGGCATATTTCCCAACAGACACCGCAATGAATGCACGTCAAACATTCCTGAAGTTGTGATCCAGATGTTATTATGCATCACCTCAACAAACCCACGTTTCATGCCGAAGAATGCAGTGGCCTTGTTGATACGGTCAAACATATATGGTATAAGCTCTCCAGAATGACCAATGATGATTTTTAGCTGAGGGTGGCGGTCGAAAGTGTTACTGGCCATTAGACGCAGAATAGTGTTCGCAGTGCTGGCATGCCATCCGAATGCAAAGGCGCCAAGTGCAGTCGCCGAGTGACTGTCCGACTGCAGATTGCCACCTGAGTACAAAGCCTCCTTTTCTTTCGGACTTGGCCACGCTGGATGTATATAAATCGGCACGTCTAGTTCGACAGCTTTTGCCCAGAGGATATCATACTCACGACCATCGTAGAAGTTGCCGTTGGAATGATTATCAATTAGCGCACCGACGAAACCATGCTCTTTAATACATCTTTCAAGCTCATGAGTTGCCGTCACGGGATCATCCATCGGAAGACACCCAAAGCCAGCGAAGCGAGATTTGTTAGCTTGGACAGCTACAGCAAGCTCATCGTTACAAGCTATTATGGCCTCAGCTGTGAGGAAGTTTGTTGGGATGTGAGATAGCACTTGAATCACTACATTGTTCTCATCCATGTTCTTGATTCGTTCATGATTGAGATCAATGAGCTTGTTGATGATACTGGTAGGGAACCCATGGATCGGGTCGTCTGTCGCTGCCTTTGACAAGTGGGCTGCCCGAGAGAGGAAGTGCTCCTCAAGTGTGATACTCATTGCAGTGATGAATTGTTTGATAACTTGTTGAAGGTCAAGAAGGTTGAAGTCGGAATTAAAGAGCGCAAGGGCTATGAGATTAAATTTGCTCAAGCTGTGACAGAGAAGAGAAATACCTGCTGCTATATGCCTTAATATACTTGTGTGCTTTTCGGAGATCTCGGATTAAACGTGTATCGCCATATAATATGGTGACGAGCTGATGCAGTCGATCTCGGTGCCGATTCGGCGAAAAAGACTGTAGTAACATATCACCCCTACATGAGACCGAATTACATGTATCTGATGCAGTGTATTCGAGGCGATGTACGCAGCATCTTTAGGGGTCCTGGGCCGCCGTCAGCCTCGTTTCGGGAGGTCCCAGTTTCGGCTTGAGACCACTCTGATACTCTTCTCTGTTGTCGACAACGGACAGTCCATATAAACTAAGTTATAAATACGGAGAATACGGAGAAGTCACGATATCCGCCCCGTTGTGCTTCTGCTCTCGGAAACCGATCAATCTCTAACCATTACCATGCCACCTTTCCAATCATACAGCCCTTTAACCTCAACCTTGGTTTCCTCAACAAACCCATATCTCGCATAAAGCTTCTCCAAACCAGCTAGACTAACAAGCCAAGCCACCGAGTCCTCATCATCGACCTTCTCAAGTCCATCTTCAAGCAGCATCTTGCCCAACCCCTCTCCTTGCAGCACAGGATCGACGCCCAGCAGGGAAAGGTAGTGCGCTTTTTGCCTTTGCGGGATGTCCAGAACATGCGGCTCAACGGCTGAAAATGCTTGCTCGAAAGTTTCCATGTTCTTCTTGTTAAGACCTTGGACTGGGAAGAGATATTCTTGAAGGTCGATAAAAGCGTTGACGACTGAACCGATCCAGAACGCTGATGAAATTAGGAGAAGTTGGAAAGAGTTCAACTATACAAACTTACAAGGGCAGATGAGCTTTTCAATAAGTGTTAGAGGCTGAGTTGGTCGCTTCCACCACGATAGGCCGACAGGATGATCATGCTTATCAACCACGACACTCAGTGAATACCCAGGCGTCCAGTACCGACGCTGAAATCGTCGACAAGACCAAGCATAGAAAGACGAAGGATCCTGTCTCCTCGTGGGAAAGAAAAAGTCGATTAGTGGTTCGTTGCCAAACGATGCAGCATAGATCCGTGTTGTGGCTGGAACATCAAAGAAGGTTCCGGGCCGGATGCGGTATTTCGGCGCGGAATCTGAACATTCGGACATGATGACACGATGAAGGCAATTTCCTTTCTTCTTCTTTACAAAATCTTGGTGATAGAGGACTGAGGTTCAGACAAAGGACAACGAGATAACCTACTCGATTTTGGGCAGCATGGAATTGCTACCTGGTTCTCTGTTTCCGAGGCCGGGGTGACTCAATTTTTTCTCCAGGGATCGACAGTCGGAACTGATCCGACTAGCCTAGCGAATGCTCCACTTCACTTGCCAGATCATCATGATTTCGGTCGACGTGGTCAAAAGACCTGTGACAAGCCTATACGAATACATGAAGGTTTTCCATATGATGAGAGAAACCTAGTGGCTTATCTATTTCATCAAGGCAGATGGTAGTAAAGGATCTTGATCATGGTAAGCTCAGTGTTCTAGACCGCCGTGGTCGCTTATTAAAGCTCCACTTGGTTTGACGGGCCTCATTAAAACCCGCATGGCCAGCACAATGTTCTCTCACCACGTATCATCAGAAAAGAGTTGATAATGACACAAGATCTTGTTCTACCGCGCCCAGGGGCGAGTTACAAGCCTCAAGAGCCAGTTGCGGGGCCGACAGAGTCCGCTTTTGTCGAAACATTTGGAGCTTTGCTGCCAGCCGCTCAATTCCTTCAGACTCCCCGCGGCAAGGCTGCTTATTACGAGATCAAGCCTTCATCATCTAAGGATGAAATCACCAAAATTGATAGAGTGCTGTTCATCCATGGTGTTCAGACCCCAGCGCTAGGCATGCTGCCTCTTGCCCGCGCTCTCGAGAAATCGTTCCCGGTGTCGCATATGGTCCTGATCGATCTCTGGGGCCACGGACTGAGCGATACAGCTGTTGCTCCGCACGAAGCATCATTATTCCACGAGCTTATTGATAACCTAATGGATCATCTGAGCTGGCAGTCTGCTCACATCGTCGGTTTTTCCTTCGGAGGAGCCACTACTGTCAGCTACGTTGCCTCCAGGCCCTCGCGCGTCAAGAGCTTCACTCTCGTCGCCCCCGCAGGCCTTCTCCAACTCTCCATGTTCACACCCGAAGAGCAGGCCTGTCTTCAAGGAGACGACGAAGTTGCTGCGAAGAAGTGCGTCATGAATATTCTGGAGGGCGGAGACCTCGTTGTACCAGCAGATTGGAAGCAAAGTGTCGCCAACGGTGAGGTTGTTGCAGAGGCAGTCCGTGAGTGGCAGATGCGCGAGCACCCGGGACATACAGCTTCTGTTGTTGCGATTTTTAGAGACGGCGGTGTGATGGATTCGCATGCTCACTTTGATGAGGCGGCCAAGACTGGCATTCCGTCGCTCGCCGTGCTCGGAGAGCTAGATAGCTTGTGTAGCAAGGACCAGCTTAATGCGCATGGATTTGAGAATGTTTTTGTTGTTCCAAAGGCTGTGCATAGTGTTGTGAGGGATCAGGCTGAGGATGTCGCTAAACTCATCGGTGATTTCTGGAACACACTAGAGAAGCATTGAATTGAAATAGAGCTAGTAGTTTCATAGAGCAAAAAGGAGCATACCAATGTGATGGGACTTTTCTTTACCAGTAAAGTCGGTGACTGCCTTCGACCGCGCAACGTTGAAGCAACCCGAAAATGGAATCCGGGGCACTCATTGTTCCAGATCCTGAAAGACATGCCACTTTAGAGGCTCCGCGCCAATAGTGCCACTTATAGTTCAACTATTGAACCAGCCACTTGGTACTGTCATGCTGATTGGCTTATATGCATGACAGCATTCCAATGCAAGGGCGTGATGGTCTCGAAGATGCAGTGACTTGGCATCCAATTGGATGACAAAGTATCTCATCTTTAGGTCTCTTGTCGGATGTATCGGTGGCTGCTGAGACCAGTTATAATCTGCAACCATCTGTTCCCCAGCACCTCTGTCCAATTTCCCGCACTATCTATCTTTCCTATTATTCAGTCCCGGTAAAACAAAACTTCATAATGCCTGTCACTGAGATCAAAAGCGAAGACGACTACGAAAAACTCATCAGGAAGTACAAAGTCGTCATCATCAATGCGAATGCTTCATGGGCTGGTCCCTGCAAGACCATGAGCCCTATCTACGACAGACTCTCCAACCAAATTCCCTACAAGCCGGAAATCTTCGCCCTCGCTAGACTAGACATTGGCGATGCACCCGATCTTGCTGAAAAGCTCGGCGTCCAAGGTGTCCCGTTTTTTATGGCTTACGAGAATGGAACTAGGAAGGATAGTGTCATGATGCCCAGTCAGAGTACACTCCAGGAGTTTCTCATCTTGTGGGCTGATAAGGCTCATGGGCTGGGGAAATGAGGATAAACAGAAGTATTTAGGGTACTGGGAGTGTATTCTTCTGAGACTGAGCGAAATTGAGGTAGCTTAGGGGCTTGGAGTTACTCTACTCCATCAGTGGGTAGAAATAATTCTAAGGTGGCCGTTCCGCTGGGAACCGACAAATCTTAGTCTCATATGTTTCACAGCAGATGTTCATACAGAACGAGTATAATTTAAGATATATTGCTTCAGAGTAAATACTAGTATCAATTTCTCTGCTTGAGGTATGTTTGTGGCTATGTCTTCGGTTATCCAAGTTGAGGTAGCCGACACCTTATCTTATCGTGTGGTGTCCGTCGTCGGCCCCGGCATTGAAAACTGTCAAACTGAAACCAATTCCTGACGAAGACGGGAGACCACGTCAAAAGTGCACAGACAAGGGCATTAATTACCATATCGCGAATTTGACAACTCCCTTTGCAAATACTTCATTTACAGCCTCTTGGCAACAGTCCCAAAGGTTCAAGCATGCGTAATTAAACTGAGACACCAAGCCCGACAAAACAGGGATAAAACATTCAGCTCTCCACCAGCTGAAGAATCGCATCAACAGTCTGCTCAGCCGCAGTAGCAAAGAACGCATGGCTCGCTTTCTCAACTGTCACTTTCCTGTCGATCCCCCCTACAGCCGCATACATCTCCTGTCCCGCCGGGGGTACAACACGATCAGCCCCGCAGATAATATAGCCTGCCTTTCCCTTATAATTTTCATCTGTAAGCGGAGAATAAGAAATTGGCGTGTTCATGCTATTCAGCGCTTGATCTTTGAGCAGTGAGATGTAATATTCTGCTTCTGTATCAGGGATGTCGTGATACATTGTATCTTTGGCTCCCGTGAACTTGACCCAGCCCGTTGTCTCCTGTGATAATTAGAGTTTGTTAGTCTGTGGGGCTGCCCTGCGGCACGGCAAAGGGGCGGAGATGTTGAATCACATACGTTGTATTCAACCCATGGAGGGAGATTCTTTGCGTCTGTTCCCATCATATCCAACGTTGTCTTTCCTTCAATGGGTGTAACAGCCGAGACGTAGATCAGGGCAATGACACCACCTTTCTTACCCGCTTGTTCCCGCTCTTTCTTGCTTAAGCCTCGAACAGCCTGTGAACCATACATTCCGCCATAAGAATGCATCAACACAACGATGTCCTTGCCATCCTCAATAAGCGGGAGCAGGAGTTTCCTCCTTAATGATTCAGCATCGTCTTGACAAGTTGCGTTTGCATCATGTAACCCCGGTGCGTTTTGACTGACGAATTGGTATCCTTTTTGCGTGAAGATCTTCTTTATGGGCTCGAATGACTCGACGGTATGCCATGCACCGGGTACAGCCAAGATAGTTGGAGACATGATAAAAAGCAAAAAGGGTGAGTGATAATGCAACCGCACAGATGATGTGTTGGTGGCGCAACGCAGATTTATAATCACTTGCTCAAGAATCACTAGATCGAGTCCCCTCTCATATGCATGCCAATAATTAGCCTGGCTCTCGCGAAACCGCTCTGACAGAGATGCCGAAAATCATGCAATTCCAGGGTCTTTCCACAAATAGTATACCGACATTAACCTCGCGACCGAGTCATGAACCCCACAATACCCTAGTTTTCGACCGACTCATGTTAATCTTGATACCCAATCGTAAAGGGAAATGCTACCGATGATCATTCTCAACTGGCTATGCCATATTTACTCCAAGTGTCTTCTCGCTAAACTCTAGTCCCTTTTCAAATGGTTTACTCTCTGTATGAGCTAGCAATATGGCTGCCAGTGGAGGTTCAGGTAATGTTACCTACGATGCGGCTTTTCTCAATGAGAGTCGACAGAATGAGGTTTATGCGACGCATATTGCATTTTTCGTCCTGATGATGATTATTGTGCCGTGCCGGTACTTTTCATCGAGGTTGACAAAGAAGACGCTGTCTTGGGACGATTGGCTTGCATACTTTGCAGCAGTAGGTAGTACCAACCTCCCCGAAGTTGACGTGTCTGACATTCTTTACAGTTCAATACTGTTGGGGTATTTATCACAAGTATGTTGTGGCTTCGATTTGGCCTGGGTAGGCATCTTGCCTGGGTGATGCAGGGCGATCCGAAAAACATCGAAAACTTCTTCAAGGCTATCGTTGCAAATGAGATCATGTACACGACGGCTTTGGCCTGTGCCAGGCTATCCCTTGTAGCGTTCTTCTACCATATCTTCGGCGTCTCAACCATGAGATATTTTCTGCACGGATTTGTCGCCTTCATCATTGCGTGGGCTATCTCGACGGTAAGGCTTACCACCAAAAAGCTCTGTGGTTAACGCTGACATGGCCTAGTACGTTCCCTCGATTCGAACATGCTGGCCTATTTCTAGCTTTTGGGATGGCACGAATCAGAATTGCATCGATCTTTCCAAATTTTATGTTGGGGTCGCGATTGGAGGTATCGTCACTGACATTGGTCTGATGATTATTCCTCTGCCGTACATCTGGGCTTTGAAGGTTCCCTTATACCACAAGATCTTGATAGCCATCATGTTGGTATTTGGTAGTTTGTAAGTGTCTTTCCCCATATAGCGATTGTTATGCTGATAAAATAAGTGCCTGTTTCGTCACCATCATCCGCCTCACCAAAGTCATCACCGTTGATCTGACCGATCCAACTTGGGGTACGGTCGACCTTATGATCTGGACCGGCATGGAGGTCTACAGGTATGCATTATCCTCTGAAGTAGCTGCGAAATCACTACTGACCGGTCAGCGCTGTGATCTGTTGCTGCCTCCCAACCATGCGTCCGCTCATCAAATTTGTCTGGAAGAAGCTTGGGTTGAAGCAATTGAGCTCAAGCGGGAACACAGATCCATCAAAGCCTACATCAAATGGAACTGGCATGTGGGGAAATAAGTCCCGTCAAAACTCAAGACATTTAACAGATGGCGTTCTTGCATCGAATGCAGACGAGGTGGAGTTGACGAAGCATGCTTATTATGAGCTGCATTCAGATAATGCTCATAGTCGATCACAAGACTCCATCGCGGTGCATCAGCAAGTTTGAGCATAGAGTCACTATCAAAATAAAAGAGATCAAAATCGGTGTACAGTACGATATAGCGTTTTAGAATAAGCATAAATCGAGCATTGATGCTTGGAATCCGCGTCGCCCGAGGCCGGGACTGTCTAAATGCCGAGAAGTGGGGCACCGGTCCCGAACTAACTGCGCCGCCCCGTCCGTAGCCCGATCTCAACGTCGGACCCGAAGCTTCCCGTTTCGGCCCTTGATCAGCATTTTCATTCAGAACTATATATAACCCAATATCCCTATCGAACTACCGCTCATTCTATCTACCAACTTATCTTTTCTACAGACAACATGGCAACTACTGAAGAAACATCCGTCGTGATCGTTGGAGGCAGCCTTGTAGGCCTTTCAACAGCTCTCTTCCTCTCCCATCTCAACGTCCCCACCATCCTAATAGAGCGCCATCCCGGTAGTTCTCTTCACCCTCGCGCAATTGGCTACACTGCCCGAACAATCGAACTCTTCCGTACCGTTGGCGTAGAGTCAAAACTCAAAGGCATTCAATGGTCTGGCGGTCCTCCCCGCCGTATTGTTGTGGAGAGTCTCGCTGGAACGTGGACTAAAGAACAAGGATGGACGCAAAAGCCCAAAGGTGGTCCACCAGTTTCTTTTGCGGAGTATTCGCCTACTGAAGGTGTCGCTATCGCTCAAGATGTCATTGAACCTGTTTTGAGAGATCGAGCGAGGGAGCTTGGTGCAGATCTTAGACTGGGCTTCACTGTTACGGGATGGGGTCAGAATGATGAAGGTGTCGAAGTCGATGCCACCGGAAGCGACGGCAAAAAAATCCATGTCAAAGCTAGGTACATGGTCGCATGCGATGGCAACCGTAGCCATATTCGAGAAAGTCTCGGTATTCAACGTCATGGCGTTGGTCTTCTTCGGAAGCTCCAGAGCATTATGTTCAGATGCGAGCCACTTCAACATTTCCTGGACCACGGCTACAGTCAATTCCAGATCGAGGGTCGCGAAGATGGTTTCGAGGCTTTCATGACTACTTATGGCGGCGGGCGATGGATGCTAGCTTGGAACCTGGAGGCCGACGACCCTGATGCTGTTCTAGATGAAGCAACCCAGCGCGGCATGATCCGCAAGGCTTCTGGTGTAGAGGATCTCCGCGATGAAGATATTATACTCATCACTACTGGTAAATGGGACATTGGTGGTCTCATCGCGGATAAGCTTTCTTCTGGTCGTGTCTTCCTCGCCGGCGATGCAGCTCATGCCCTCCCTCCGAACCGTGGCGGTTACGGAGCAAACACTGGTATAGCTGATGCACATAACCTTGCATGGAAGCTCGCATCAGTGCTTCGCGGCGAATCCTCGCCAGATCTTCTCGATACATATGACGTTGAGAGACGACCTGTTGCAGATGTCCGGCATGACCAGATATTTGCAAGGGAGGACTATAAGCGATACGTCGTCGACAAGGAATGGCCTGGAAAGAATGTTGAGATCTTGGAAGATGTGGCAATGGAGTTCGGGTATTTCTATAACTCAAGGGCCATTGTCGGTGGTCCAGATGGATCTGTTCCTGTCAAGAGGCCGGATGAGTGGAATGGACAACCAGGTACCAGAGCGCCCCATGTTGCACTCGAAGGTGATCATATCTCAACTTTGGACTATTTCGGTACATCCTGGGTTGTTATCTCAAAGGATAAAATTTGGAGCCAGCTGGTGGCTGAGGCATCTAAGGCGATAGGCGTAAAGATTGCGTTTGTGCACGTTGGAGGCGACATTACCGAGAAGAATAAGGACGACTTCAACAGGTTGTACGGGGTGGAAGTTACCGGCTGTTCGTTGATTCGGCCCGATGGTTTCGTTGCTTGGAGAGCACCGGCGTGGGTGGCTGAAGCACAGAAGGAGTTGATGCAGGCGTTGGGTCAGGTTTCCTTCTCGTCGAAGCATACGGATGGGTTGCGCTGAAGGCCCCTCGTCACAGCAGTAGCTTCGAAACCCGTATGGCTTTCCTCGGGCAATGCTCTTAGTGATCAGCATGTCACTACTTGAAAAGATCAGTGGCCATCGTATCTGCTGATAGGACGCGCTCTCCAAATTTGTCATTCTTAGTCTAGGTCGTCTTCCTCGTTTCATCGCAAAGAGGTTTAATGGGCAAGCGAATAAAGCAAAATAGAAAAGTCAATGGCATTAACCAGTAGTAGAGAATAATATAATGGTCAATTCAGAAGTGTATAGCCAAGATGTATAGTTTAAATGTGCAGTAACCCAGCCATCACTCCGTACAGATGCATTCCATCCATCACACTCTAGTTAAAGGGTCGGCAGTAGTACACGGTCTCAACAGTCCAACCATCAATAGTATACAAAACAACAGGCTTTCCAACAGCTCCGGTTCGCTTCCAGCAGTTATACGTATGGTATCCATTAGTGCCCGTGCCAGCCCAAGCGTTGTCATGCTTGCTAGCCGCATCCGCAAAGATATTTGACGTAAAGGACACGCCGGTGCCAAAAGTACCTAGTTTCTAGTCAACGTCTGCTTTCTCCGGGCTTTCGAACGACTTACCCTTTACGGGTTGACCTTCCCATATGACGTGGCTTCCGTGGGTGACGTCAACGTAGTCATCGGGATGTGAGCCTCCCGTTCCACCGGTTGCATCGTGTCCGTCGGCGTAGTACGCCATTCCGCTGGAGATCTCGTTGCCTTTCCAGGAGTTTACAAGGTAGAGTGTGTCAGCGGCAGTGACGGTGCCAACAAGGGCAGAGGTGAGAAAAGTGGTGATCTTCATGGTGCTGGCGATAAGACTGGATGGACTGAGTTGAATCCTCTGATATCTCTTGGCGAAAACACCAGGTATTTATATAATACGAGAATGCATATTTTCGCAAAAGGAACAAGTTGTGAACCAATAACTTGCGGTTAGACTGTCAGCTTAGGTTGATTCCTTGCAACATTACTCCATTTACGCTGTTGCAAGCGCTGACGTCAGCGGCCTCCACTGGTGACTGAATCGAGAAGCTGCTCCACCGAGCTGAAAGTTCTTTGGCTATTATTCGGCCGAACCCTGGCATCATTAGAACTTCTGCGCTGCGAGTAATACAGATCTAACAGAATGCGGTGACAATTATCGAGGCTCGGGCCGCCGTTTCATGTCTAGCCTCCCTGATTAGGCACGACTTGCTTGTGATTGGTGTTGGTTCGCTCCCTGGTAATTTGCCTGTAAGATTCACAGCAAGGGACTCCATGCTTCCATGATAATTATTTCTCTCTTTAGAATGCGACAGGCGCAATCGGAAGGACTGCAAAATAAGGTCTGTGATTGGACAAGTCAAACTGAAAGCGGTGTACCCAAATATAGAGTCTTGTTACTTGTTGATACGCTTAGGCCCTGTCAATGGGGAGAGGGGCGAGAGCCGCGCCAAGTGAAAAATGCTACTAGAAAGGGGAGTTTAGATCTTTGGTTTTTGAGCCCAAACCTTCCGATGAAATGATAGGACACGACCAAGATGACGCTGTCAGAAGTTATCCAGTCGAGGTCGAGTTCACGACTCAATTGTGGCCATTACGAGAGCGACGAGTATACTGCCCATATAAGTTAATTTGCAGTGAGGGCGATGAGCATATTGCCCAAATGTGTTTATTGGTATTCTTTACCTCTGTGCCTTGGGGCTGAAGGCTCTTAACCTCCCAACCTTATCACTGTGGCCATTGCATTATGTCATTTGTTTGTGGCTGGTTGGTTTTTGTGTAGTAGTTCGTTGGTCACTCATTATGCAGGATTCCTTTCCAATGCAGAACAGAAATCTCCGTTAAAAGGGCTTATAGCAGAAACTACGCGGCAAGTAAATCTGTTACGTTTCGGAATTGCATATAAACCCGTTTAAATCCTATTTGCAATTTCATTTTCCATAAAGATTCTTTCTCAATTCCAGGATGTAGTCGAATAGTAAAATTGAACAATTCTCTTCGAGGTCATAAGCTTCAGCTCTGGACCAACACCAACTACCACTAACACGTAAGAAACGCACGACTTTATTGTCTACGTTCGCCAGCGAACAAAAGGCCGTATAGAGGCAACCTTAGCAGCTTGTCGTCGAATTCTCGCTGTCAGTTGTTACCATGCCCTCGTTTACAGAGACATCCATCACTGACTCCTTATTGAACTCGTTTGTCACAGTCCAAAAGTCGTCCCCGTGAGCAGATGGGTATGATTGAAGCCCCACTAGCTTCGCAGCAGAGTCCTTCCACTTAAAATCAAGATGGTCATCCTCGCCTTTCCGATAACTGCAGAACTTCTCCATCCCCCACCACGCCGGTCTGGGTTTACCTCTGGCTTTGAGCAAGAGCCCAAGGCATATGATGTCAGGGCGAACTACTTGCGCTTTACCATGGTTATATTGTCCCACCTTCGCATCTTTCATATTGTTAATGGATATTATCATAGAAACGTAGCTCGACTCGTAATGTGCTCGCAGCTCTTCATCGGTTGCGCCATGGCGTTTGAGATCCTCGTTTACCTGTATGCTTTGATGCTCACATCCTGCTTGCAGCCAGGATGCGACAGCTGTCGACGAGGCATCCATCAGAATCAGTGAAAGCTCCATGGCGACGCAAACAAATGGGGTTCCCAGACCGCCATATATATCTTCCAGTAATTTCTGATAGTAGCTCCGAAGTGTTTTGGCGGGTCGAGGATACCAGGTCGAATCATTTTCCAGTTGAGTGGATAATGCCCTGTTCATGTTGAAAACTAGGTTTCTTGGTTTGAGGCCCTTATTTCGGCCAAGAATCCCCATAGCAAGACACAAACCCTCCCCAGCAAACCCGTCGTTTGTGAAGGGCGTTGACATTAGCAAGTTGACTGGCACGGAGGAGATAGAACGCGAAACCCTTGGTAGAAAGCCAGAATGCATCCCCCAGTATAAAGAAAAGGTACCGTGATCCGGGTACCCATCGTGATAAGTATACTGAGTGCTCCCTGTCATAGAGACTGTTTGAGGATTGACGACGCCGGACTTGAGGATGTCGGTAGGATCCATCTGGATACCATCAATGCGATAAAGTCGCCAACCGTAGTTGTCTGATGAAACTCCTCTCGTGCCTCTCGATTTTGCCTGGTTTGCCAGATTAAACCAATCGTCTCTTCCCCCACAAAATGACATGAGGTTCGAGTCTACCCCAGTCCGGCTTGGACCTGTCCAAGCCAAAAAGCGGTTACGAAGGTATTGTCGACTTCGCCAGGCGGGCAGCATGTACCGCACTATGGCCAGCAAAGTTGTCGTCGAGAGTACCAGGACCGTTACGGCCTCATTGCTGTTGCCAGTGACAAATGAAATCACGTTGAAGACGAGGGACGTAAACAGCAGGAGGGAAACAAGAGTCCACCACAAATGCTCAACTTTTGCCAGTCGAAACCGAAACGTCCATGAGTTTGAAGACTCTGTCATGTAGGCAAGTGAAGTGACGAGCCCCTGAAGGAAGGCAGTCAAGATAGCGAGCCCAATTGAAGACCAGACAAACCCGGTGGAAGCTGCTTCACTGAGCTGAAAGACTGAAAGGTCTGTGGACCTCGGACCAATCGAGAACCTAGCATTATGGGGTTCGCTTGGAAGATAGGTTGGAGCGCTGGATGTCATTCCCCAGCAGAGGAGCCCTTGGACAAGGAGGGCCAGAAGTGAGGCCTCCATTGATATGAAGGCTTCGGTAGATTGCAGGAGTCCTGACAAATGCTGTGGTGAGGGATGGCTATTTGCACAGTGTACTATGTAAATACGTAGGAATATTAATTGTAAACAACAAAACTTTATCCAGAAGGTAGACAAAGTTTGAACTACACAATAGCGGGATGAGGATGACGAAAGATTCTAATATAGAGACATTACGCGGTTCTATATATTGTGTGCCTCTGACAATAGTGGTCGGGTTGCTTATCGAAAGAATGCCTTGGCTTGAGCCGCCTCCGGTGTTTGCACCACCATTATAATTCATTGTGCGACAGTGCAATACAGAATGTGCATTTTATGAATAGACAAGCGCTTACGATGACGCCTATATACAAGAGGTGATTGGGCGGATGCAAGCCACCTAAGCCTATCACACTGTGATGATACTGTTTATGAAACAATGTACTCAAGCCTCGCCGGCCGCTGAGTCCTCACCGCAACCGCCATCTGGGGGGTTGAAAACGGTACGTCAGAATTTTAATCACTCAACAGTTTCAGCCAACTTTTTTTCCTTACTTCCTGCGACATTTTGGATTAGGTTCCTGGTTGTCTCCGACAATCCACGGAGTGGTTTTCATTTCCCAAGCCACTATTATATAACAGCACTGATCAATCTGAGAACACTGGGGCCGTAGGCCTCCAGCTCTGCCTGCCGTCGAGATTCCATGACATCTGAGGTTGCCCATTTCGGAACAGGAACATCATCGAGCCGACATACAGCGTCAAATACAACAAGCTCCGGCCGAATCGCGCTGCGCCTGGCTGATAGACTGAGGCTGATAAGCATGGCCGCGTAATGACCTCGATAAAGCCTGGACAGATCTTCTTGGCTCGCACCGTGAGCGTGAGACAGATTATTGAACTCCAGATCTTGGTGTTCAAACCCTCGGTCCAGCCACTCTCCAATGAGAGAGCTATCTAAATCTGCAAAGAGCAAAGCGAGCTCCGTTGCAGCCGTGATGTATGAGTCGCCCAGGAGCGAAAATGCCTTCTCAAACTCAGAATAATAAAAGCTTCTAAGAGTCTTTGCAGGATGAGGCCAGATTCCGGCTTCTTCCCATTGGCGAAATGAGTTTTTCTGCTTTAGATTGCAGATAAGTGCTCGTGGCTCTAGTCCTTTATTCCTAGATAGGATCCCAGAGGCAAGGCAAATCGGCTCTCCAGGTAGGCCACACTGAAGCATGGGTGAAGTCTTGAATAGATGTACAGGAACGGATATTATACCTCTGCTACATCGCCTTTGGAATCCGAGATTCTCACCCCATAGTAGCGATACGGAGGCCCCGTTTGCAGTGGGTTGGTAAACACCACTTTGTAATCTAGGACGAGTCGTTTGACCCGTAGGAATTGATATACCCGTATCGGCTCTAGCCTTGAGAAGGTCGGTCGGATCTTGTGTAATTAGAGCGGAATAACCTCCGGAAAATCGGTCGGCAGGGTGAGAATCGAAGCTCAAGCCGTTCTGGGCCATGGTCTTCCAGTCTTCCGGCGATCCAACGTACTGAGCCATATCCGGTGAGATCCCCGTTCGGCTTTGGCCAGTCCAAGCTTTCCAGCGGAGACGTATATAGCGACGATGTCGGAAGAGCCTGAAATTGAAGTCCAAAACAAAGACGTACATGGCTCCAATCAATAAGAAGATAAGCGGACGGTGATAGCTTCCTTGAAAAACCGGATGCCGTGCAAGGCCGTAAGCCGCCTCTGTAGTCGCTAACAATGACGCAACACTCCACGAGCTCAGTAGGTATGGCTCATACAAAGATAGGCGGAACCAGAGGGTCCAAAACTGGTGTTTTCGTGCAAAGGCCATTAGGCGCCATCTGATAAGTGCAATTATCGACAGAGAAACGGCAAGGTAGTTTATGATCGTAGTGAACAACATATTGAGTCCATACAACGGTTTATTCAGGCTTGGTAGTTAAGGTAAGTTGGGTTATAGCTGTTCAGCTTGTTTTAAAAGCCTGTGCGGGGTGAGAAGCTGTGTTTAAGAGGTCTTGTTGGTCCTGAAGCCTGCGACTATTATTAGAAATTTTGGCCTAACCTGTGGCACGTGACATTTCGTGCTTCCCATAAGAAGAATCAGATTTTGAGTAACACTGACCTGTAAAAATTTTCAATAGCTAATCGTTCCATTCATTAGCAATAAAAAGTAGATAGTTGGCCTTATCGAATGTCAACATGGACAGCGTCTTTCTCGCAACAAACTAGTGACATATCTTCACAAGGCAAGTTCATACGACCCTTTTCACTTATATTACCCCGTGAACCCTGGAGATGCCTGAAGCTTCTTCCTCCCGGCTCATCGTGGATCATGTTAATCCATGGGAATTCGCTAACAGTTCTTTGCGCAGCTTGCCAAGACAAGTCGGGCTCAACAGAAGATCTCCAGACTGAAGATGATATTAAGCTCGATGTATCGATGGTAGACATATATCCCATCAACATCAGCCAAATAAGCAATGGCATGTAAGAATCTTGCTCTTGTTCCATAGCCAAATAGCACTCCTCAAGCTGCGAGGTGAAGATTGGTAGGTGAGATTTCCGTGCCGGGCTACGTGAAAGTGTGGATAAGAAGGCAAGCATGCCAAGTCGCAGAGCCTCAGACTCGACAGGCAGCTGGCTGCTTCCAAGACCGATCAGGTGAGTTTGCCTCGTGCTAACTTGAGACTGAAAATCAGTCCAGTTTAGAAGAGGTCCAACCCTTGAGGCTTGACGCTTGTTCGTATCATTTGACAGAGCTTGCAAGGTCTGGTAGCAGGTCATCAGTGCAGGATGCACCATAAGCCAGGGGATAATGCTTGGCGGACTGATGACGCCCGCAGGCGGTTGTGGGTAAGAATAGTCAAAAGGAAAGTACAATGGACGACCTGTCGCCAACGACATTCTAAGATCGACCTGCTGGATCTTGAACAATAGTTTAGAGTCCAAAGGCACCGTCTTTGTCTCGCGCAGTTCCAACAACCTCCTCAGTCCGTCAAGGTGTGTTGAAACAGCATCAAAATCTCGGAACGACTCAGCTGCAAAGAGAAGAATCAATATGATAAATATCGTGGAGTAGGATTGTTGCCCTGAAGGATCGCGAAGACTGCTGTTCAAAGACGAGAGGATGGTGCAGAGTATTTGCTGCGATCGAAGTGATAGCTTGGTACCAGAGCATAAATCATCCACGGCATATGTAGCCAGGAACATGGACTCTAGTAGAGTTTTATTCTCGTTCAGCAATGTCAAGTTGTCGATCATGTTGTGTTCTTGGAGGTCTATGTTATCGAGGTATGTCTCGAGAGGATATGCCGCGTCGAGCAGGGCGTTGAACTTGACGACTACAATCTAGGGTTAGTTCTTATGACTGATTTGCCGATGCGAACCTACAACACGTACCTAATCGCCATGCAGTTGATGGCAAGCGAGATGAGTCAAAGCCAAGCTCATCAGTTCGGACCTGTAGTGACTTTGAAAGGGGCCCGCAACTTGTGAATTGACAAGGAGGCGTTATCTCTGGGGATACGGTAGCCTTCCTGAGACTTTCCGTTGCGGCGACTGTCTCTGATGCCTTACGCGCCTGTCTTCTCGATCGGCGCGAGTCCTTGCGTACATTGACCCCCTTCATACACCGACTGCGAATCGAGGCTCGACTACCGGGTTCGAGTGGACGCCCATGACCATCAACAGTAAGAAACGTAAACTCAGTGGCTGGCATTGGGTCAGATATTTACAAATGGTGATTGAGTGATGCTGACCGACTCGAAGAAGGGCTTCAATCTGGTCCAAATCTCGCATCCGCTCAGCCTCGATCCTCCATCATGACCCTGGCTGGAATTAATCAGCGGAACTCCACCACGTTGACCAGACTGATACCTGAATTAGGCTAAGCGTCAACTCCCACCTGTTCGGATTTTAGATCGCTCCGAGTTAGCGCAGATCTTATCATGAACACTAACCGCGTTTAGGCATCAACGTGGTCGTCTGTCTGGTGAAGGTCGATCCGAAAACCTGGGAGGAGGATGCGAGGGCGTTACTATCAGACAAAGAGCTAAAAGAAAAGTCTAATGCCGCGCATTAGTGAAGCACGTCCTAGATGCGAAGACCACATCGTTATCCCAGTTTGGTTAGTGGTATGTCGATCACGACAGAGTAGTACGATGGAAAGACGCCATTTATGTAGATAAACATCTTATATAAAGGAAAGCTGTTTCTCTAGAGAGCGATATCATTAGAATTAGTTCTCGCTCTATTCTCAGCTGATTCACTCCAAAAGTCAAAATTCTGAACATTCACCATGGCTAAGAACGTATCTCCCTTCAAAAGTGCATCCTCACAGATGCCTGCACTTACCCTATCCGTCGGCCAACTTTTCATCCAATCCCAACTATGCACCAAGCCACAATCGCCCCCAAAGGACCTCGACCTCTCAGGCCAAACAGCCATCATCACCGGAGCAAACAATGGAATCGGCTTTGCATGTGCCAAGCTTCTGCTCCAGCATAACTTGAGCCATCTCATCATCGCGGTGAGATCTGAAGACAAGGGCAATGCTGCCGCTGAGCAGCTTCGTCGGACAACAGCGTCGGCAAGTCCCCAAATAGATGTTTGGAGGCTTGATATGGGAGACTACAGCTCTGTTGAAGGCTTTGCAAAGCGCTGCGAGACTCTGCCTAGGATAGACTTTGTCATTCTCAATGCTGGCATGGGCGATGTAACCTTTCACCTTAACAAGACAACAGGTCATGAAGAGACTATGCAGGTCAACTTCCTCTCTACCATGTACCTATCTGTTATTCTGTTGCCTATACTCAAGAGTAGGGCTCCAACTCCGAAGCCAGGTCGCCTCACTATTGTCAGTTCGGGGACAACCATGCACTGCGAATTGCCCGAAGCCAAGGCAGACCATATTGTATCTGCTCTCGATTCAGAAGCCAATTTCGATGGCATGGGGCATTACGGGAAGTCCAAGCTTCTCGGTCAACTCTTCATCGACAGACTATCTCAACGCATTGACCCCAATGATGTTATCATCAACCTTGTCGACCCCGGCTTGACCAGGGGCACAGGACTCATGAACAAAGGCTCTTGGCTCATGAAGATAGGCATGGCCATTGGAACAAGGCTAGTGGGTCGTACACAGGAACAAGCTGCCTCATCTTATGTTGATGCCGCGATTATCAAGGGTGAGGAAACCCATGGATCGTACATCATGGATTGGAAGATTTACCCGTATGTACTTCTGCAACACCTTCTCCACCAGTCGCTAACAGATCCCAGATTCGGCTTATACTACTACACTGAAGAGGGCAAGAGTATTCAGGACAGAATTTGGAGGGAGGTGATGGATGAATTTGCGTTTGCTCGTATGGAAGAGATTCTACGTTCATTAAAGCAGTAACTTGCGAGTCCGTGGGATGTAGACGGACCCTTTGATTATTTTCGGACTCGGACTCGGGATAACGTGTAATGTGAGATAGGTATGGAAATTCTCCTGTTGTAGACGATTATGCGACGGCATAAGCACTAGTGATCTGCGCGCATGAAAGCGGCACAGTATCAACTCTTATCATTAATCACACCTTTTCAATATAAATAATGCTCATTTGCTCATTTATGGCAGTTTTGACTGGCTTGTTATACCATGCACCATTATATCTTGTTCTCTGTTCCCCACATCTTGTCTGATTCTGCATCTCCCCTCCTCATCTCATCTTCAACATGAACAAAGTCATTTCTGGTTCCAACGCTCTGGTAGTGGGCGGCACCAGTGGCATCGGCTATGCAATCGCCAGCCGTTTGGCAACATGTCCTAATTACCAATTCTCATCAATCACCATCGTGGGCCGGACAAAGCCTCAGGTCATGCCAGCCGAGAAAGTCTCATTTCGCTCCGTCGATGCAACATCAATGCACGCTCTGAAAGAGTTTGCGCAAGAGTTTCGAAGCAATAGCCAGAACAGCCCTCTTGATCTTCTTGTGATGACGCAGGGAATCATGTCGTTCGCTGGACGGACGGAAACACCTGAGGGGATTGACAGAAAGATGGCGTTGCACTACTACGGTCGTCAGCTCTTGATCAGAGAACTCAGCCCCATTCTTAGCCAGGATGCGAAAGTTCTTCTCGTCTTGGACGGACTGAATGGCAATCCTGAGAAGTTGAACTGGGATGATCTCGACCTCAAGGAAACCTTCAGTCTTGCTCATGCAGCAAACCACTGCATCTGCATGAATGACGCAATGATACAGTATCACGCACTTCAAAACCAAGGCACCAAACAGTTCTTCGCGCACAGTTACCCTGGAGTTGTAAACACAGCGACACCGAAGAACTCGGCTTGGTATTTCCGAGCTGTGTCAAAGGTCGCTTCGAAACTGGTTGGTCTGCAGCCTGAGCAATGTGCTGAGAGACAACTTGATGGACTTTACAAAGCGTCGGATGAGTTGCAATCGAAACATATGTCCTGGGCTTGTATTGATAACCATGGAAAGTTGATTGGAGGGAAGAAAGAGTGGAGTGAGGAGGAGAGGAAGAAGATTGATGATCATACCTGGGCTCTTGTGGATCGGACATGAGACATCAGATGCGGGGAGCGCAACAGTTTACGGAGAATGATATAGCGAAACTGATTCGATATTGAAGTATTGATAATCCACTCAAAAGACATCGAAACCTCGAGAACTGGTGAGACCTGGTTGTTCTGTTTTCTGTGCCTCTTACGCCGCCCCCATCTCACGGAGTACCTTCTCAACAGCCTCCCCTTCACAATCGACCGCATAATCCAAAGGTGTCTTTCCAGACTTTGCTTTCGCATGAATATCTGCCCCTGCCTCGATCAAAAGCTTAGCCTTCGTCTCTGAATCACGTCCGCTTTTGAAAGAAGGGTTCCCCGCCACAAGATGCAGAACCGTCTCGCCATCATTGTTAACCGCGTTGACATTTCCTCCGCTCTCTATCAGAATCTGCAGTGATGCAGTTTCTCCCCATGCTGCAGCACAATGGAGAGCTGTTGCTCCTTCGTCGTTGGTCACCTTAAGGTCAATCCCAGTTTTGATCAAGTCTCGCGCTAGTTCAGGTGAGCTCTGCGCAGCGCGATGCAGAAGTGTATCGCCGCCTTCGCCTCTGAGGTGAATGTTTGCTCCATTATCGATGAGAAATTTGACGCATTCTGGTCCATCGCTCATTGCATGATGCAGCACTGGATCCCCGTTGTTATTCACGGCGTTAACATCAGCCTCGGCGGCAACAAGAGCTTCGACAATCCCGATATGCTCATGGGATGCGGCAATATGCAAAGCCGTATTCCCATAGCAATCCTTTGCCGAGACATCCGCCCCAGCGTCTATGAGAAGCTGTGCAATTTGTGTCTCCCCAAACAATGACACGACATGCAGAGGCGTTTCTTCATCGATGTTGCGACTGTCAACATTCGCTCCCGCCTTCAAGAGCATTCCGGTGATTCTCACATCGCCACCAGCAGAGGTGTTGTGTAACGGCGTGACACCATCATAGCTTGCTGCAGAGACGTTTGAACCAGCGTCAATGAGCATCTGAACAGCTTTCTCATCGCCGAATTGAACGGCATAGTGGAGGGGCGTGAAGTCACGAGCCGTTTGCGTAGCTGATATGTCTGCACCGCTTTGCAGGAACTCTTTTAGTCTTTGGTTGTTTTGGTGAAAAGCTGCTTGGTGCAGAGTTGTGATTTCTGCGGGATCGTCGTCTGGGGCGTGGCATGGACAAGTCTGCGTTGGTGCGTGGGACATTGTGAGCGATTTTGCAGAATGCTGGAGGAGGATGGTAAATTGACAGGGGAGGATTGTTAGATATACGAGAAGCCATTTGAAAGATCGTGAATTTTCAGTTGGAGCCATTCAGGCAGCAAGTCGGTCATTGCCATTTGGAGTCTTGGACCAAGCGGAGGCTAGTCGAAACCTAGCCTCGAATCGGAAGGTATCACAAGAACTTCACGGCAAGATCCGAAGGCATGGTTCTACCAGAGCTTGAGCTCAAGGAAATCCAGTTTTATTAACAGTTGCACGTATTGAACGAATGTTTGGAAACTGATAGCACTGTATCCATGTCTCAGAATCTTCCAAAGTGCTTATCTCAATGATCACCAAAGCTTCTCTCGCATTCTTTTTGACCTCGCCTAATATTCTATTGCTCCCTTGCCTGTAAGCCATCATTGGTCCCGAGCAAAGCCCTGGCATGCTCTAGAGGTATCCCAAGTCTTTAAACGCCCTCTGCAAAATCTCTCGAATGACATTCTGCTTCCTATTATTATACTCCATAACATCCTCCCCATTCTCAACACTCGCCTTCGCAGCCTCCCTCTTAATACTCTCATAAGCCTTCCTGTCATCCTCATTCTTCCTCAACCAATCCGCAAAGATCTTATGCCTCACCACCTCCGGACATCCAGGACCCCAAACATGCAAATTCGTGGGCACGGGTTCATAATCGCAAAAGAAGCGATGTCTATGCCACCCCGGCTCCCTGACGAGAAAATGAAAACCAACATTCTCAAGTGCATTTACATAGGAAGCTTCGTCGTTGATGTCTTTGACAGTTAGGTCAATGTCGATTACAGCCTTTGCTGGCAGACCTGGGACACTGGTTGAGCCAACGTGGTTGATTGACACTGCTGTATCGCCGATGGCGGATTCGATGCGCGCTTTTGCACGCGCGAAATGCTCTGGCCATGTTGGGTCGGGTTCAACAATGGCGATGGGCTGTTTGTGTTTGCGGAATGCAACTCTGTCGATGAGGGAAGGGTCAAAGTCGTATTCCTTTAGTAGTTCTTCAATTGTTGGAGCCATGATGAGATTTGTGAAGGGAAAATGGCCTTAAATTCTAGTGATGCCTTGCTGCAGTGTCTATAGAGAGAGGCAATGCAGGGCGTGGCACGAGTAAGCGCAGGTTATAAATGCTATTAGAGGCTGAGATTCACTGTGGTTCTGCTGTTTAGGCTGCATTAGGTCAGTTGTTTTCCCCGCACCCGACGACAGGCCTTCCCCATTTCCCGTCGCTCGGTGACTCATTCGCCGATGCGTTCTGGGATAAGATGCTGTGGATCACTAATACGACTGGAATACGTTATTTATTCCCTGCCATGTCGAAGCCGCCTTTGAACTGGATCGATTTCCCCTTTGAGATCAAGTAATCGCTATGAGATCCTCCCGTACGGTGGTCAAGGCTAACAAGAGCTCATTTTCGAAGTAGAGTGATCGGGAACATTATACAATTGCTCGTTTTCACATATGCATAGGGTGCTATTCATGGCCAGTGGACTCTTAAGAATGTCGAAACATCGTATCTCACAGTTGTCGGGTGACTCAATTCCCGCAAAGATCAGCAGAGCCCTGCGAAATATAAGCCTGGCCAATTACTAACATGTCAGATATGCACTGCTCGTCAAGGACGTCCAAGAACTTTTGCAATGCTTATGTGTCCAGACAGCTAAGCAACCCCGCTCTTCAATACACTGAAGACGACCTTTCTTGCGGGTTGCAAACTACAATCATTATGGCTTCAAATGCAGGCAAAGTGAATGGTATGATACTATCGAATGAGCCTTTGCCGTTCACGGTCGATGAGCTTACCAAGCATTGGTTCTCCAAAATTCTCAACAAGCCTGTTCAAGATGTTGAAGTCCTCGAGACAATCCATGGAACGGCTTCCAAAATCTCGATCAAACTAACGTTCGAGAATGGTACCGGTGACAGCACCATTAATGTTTGCGTCAAAGGCGGTTTCAATCCCGACATTCGAAAGTCTTTGACTTTCCTCTATGCCATTTACCGACTTGAGGCTGAGCTCTACTACTACCTTGCCCCAAAACTCAAGATCCCTCTCCCACCGGTATTCTATGCTGGCACAGATACCGTAAATGGACAGGGCATCGTTGTAATGGCCGATCTCAAAGCTGAAGGCTACACATTTGGTAATCCACTTGAGACATGGCCAGTTGAGAGGGGGAGAATGAGTGTCGAGCAGCTAGCTACTCTCCATGCCAGCACTTGGGGGGACACAGGTGAAGGGATTCCATCAGTGAGCGAAACTGTTTCAATCAGAGATGCAATCGTGGGATTGTTGGCACCAGAAGAATGGGACAAACGTTTTGCTCCAGATACAAGACCTCCAGTTCCTAAGTTTATGGAAGATCGAGAACGAATGACAGCGACATTCAAGGCTCTTTGGGAATCAGACTCCAAAATGAAGTGCCTCGTCCACGGTGATACACATATCGGAAACACATTCATATCGCCCGTAGGAGAGCCTGGCTTTCTTGACTGGCAGGTCATTCACGCTGCATCGGCCTTGCACGATGTTGCCTACTTTATCGGCGGCTCACTGTCAATTCAAGATCGTCGCGCTCATGAAACAGACCTCTTGCAGTCTTACCTCAGCGCCCTAAAGCATGCGGGCGGCTCGGAACTTGAGATCGAGGATGTATGGGAAGAGTACTGACGACAAACCTTTCACGGCTTTGCATGGGCTCTCGCTGGACCACTGATGCAGAGCCGCGAGATTGTTGATGCCATGGTGGAACGACACTGCGCCGCGATTGTAGATCACAAGAGTATAGAATTACTGGAGACCCAGGAGGTATGAAAGGAAGTAATAATGTTGCATATGAATAGAATACTATTTACAACAGCGGTGGACTACTAAAGGTCTGTCTGATCTTGCAACCCAACGTGTTCACCACCACGGTGGAGACATGTTTCGAATTGAGTTAGTGCCGCAATGAACCCCCCCTAGATCCTTATGATGACTGTTCCAGTCATCGATAAACTTGATCTTCATTCCAACTTCGGCATACGTGTTTCTGATTGCCTCAACAAAAATATCTTTCTCCCTGACAACTGGACCCCATGGGTTAGGCGCAATGCAAGTGTTGTAACCAGTAAGAACGAGGTTATTTATGGTAGCAGGGAAGAATGCTCCGACACTGAGTTCCGAGCCAGGACCTTCAAACTCAAAGGAGTCGCTCTTAATGAACAAAGATGGAATGCGAATCATGTCCTCATCACCAAGTCCAACTTTTGTCCTGAGAATATTTATGTTGCTGTCAATTCGACGAGCGCACACGTCGTTCAGCATAATCAGCCTCTTATTGCTCAATATTTGGCTGATGGTAATGGAGTTGACGGGTTGATGACACTCGTCCACGAGGCAGTCCACGGGCCACCGAGTATCGTTCAGGCGTGAGATAGCGGGGAGCGATCCATGCCCGGCCATTTACTCGTCTTGAAGAAGCTTGATAGCCAAACGAGGGTCACTGATGACTGCAACCCAACCTCGATTGTTGTTGGCAGGAATGAACTGGAGGAACTCATCGACATGACCCACGGCAAGCCAGGAAGTATCGAGCCAAAGCGGCTTCTGTGACTCTTGAGCTTCAAGGTAAGAAAGAATATGATGGCTTTCGCTACCATGCTTGCCAACGATAAGATAACCAGCTGGCCAGGTCTTGCCTTTGAAGGTGTAGGGAGGAATGGCTTCTATGTTGCCACCGGCATTGATCTTAAGGCTCGACATTCCTAGATGCTGCACTGCACCCACTCCGGCCTTTCGGAAAGACAGAAAGAGCAGTAGGCCACCCTCTCGCTTATCGCGGGGACACCGAATCATGATCCGGATAGATACTGTTCCATTCGGACCAGGCATGCTTGCATAGCCTGGCTCAACAAAGTCTTGAACCCACTTGTCGAGTGTTACGTTGAAGAGGTACAGGTCTTTCTTCATACCAGCATCCTTGGTAATTGACTCAAGTTTGTTGGTGAAGTCAACAAGATAAGGGCTCAGGACATTATGGGCGGTGAGGACTTCTTCGACCTTTTGGAGGTGATGGTGTGTGAGCACGGGTATGACACGTAACATGACCGTGTCAGATGACTTGGTACCTCCGACCTGAACCGTGAAGCGAACAGTGACACGTCCATCCCAACTATCGGGATATCTGCTATCCCAACTCTCGGGACGTCCGGTGGTTCGAGCATCAATGCCAAGGTCAAGGCCAGCCTGCAGCTCCCGTTGAGAGAAAGTATGGTCGTTGTCGATGTATACCCAATCCTTGCCCTGCTTCTGGAAGATACGTACGAACTTTCGCTAAGTCGCATCAGGAACTGTAACCGTACCGTTTGCGTTTTCGGCAAGGGTTGGGATGGGGACGGTCTTGAGGGATGCGAGATACTTGGGGGACCTCTGGGTGTTGTCAGAGGCATCGTGGCAATCGTCAAGGCTCTCGTCGCTGAAAACCTTGCCATTGAGAAACTCCCACAGGCATTGTTCATCTGTATCGCCGATGTTAGGGAGGAGAATGGCACCGGGCTTTTCATTCCATCACGTCTTGTCAATCGTGTCCGAAAAGCCGACAAGGTCGACTCGTCCGTCACGGTTGGTATCAGCACGTATGTCGGCTTTGACACGAGGTTTCGGGGGGCAAGCTGAAGCCAGTGGAATACCTGAAGAGTAGGTGGTCAGAGATGGATATGCAGAATTGATTACTTGGTGGGGTTCATACCGCAAAGGGCCAGCAGGTGAAGAGAGCGCATCGCTGCGGTGGAGGGATGCACAGACGAGGTGGGAGTAAGCATGAGTGATGAAGCGTGTAGCGCTTGAGCAAAAGGGATGATGCTGGTGATACTGAGAGGAGAGGTTTGTTGATGATGATGATGTTCAGGTGAGAAAAGCAATCGAGCAGTCGCAGTTGTTTTGTGTTTGTCGCAAGGTCATTGCTCCTTTGGCAAGAGCATCTGCTCTGGGAACCGTCCTCAATCCGTACAAACGGGAGGAGGTGGGAGATGGGCGCTCTTGCCTCAACCCGATTGGACACCCCGCAAGAGGAAATGACTTCGACTGACATGACACGAGTTAACAAACTTGAATGCTCGGGTCATGAATCGTCAATAAATGCTAAGCTAATTAATTCACCAGGTCCAGATTACCATTTATCCTCGTAATATCAAACTGGGAGCCTTCTTTTCTACGAGCAAAGTAAATACGGATGGCTCCGTCAATGTCAACTTCCGTCTGCGTCACATGACCTGCTGGTATTCTACTCTCACCAAGTAGTTCTGAAGAGTGAGATATCTCCAGACCTTCAACCAATTTCTCATCTTCTACGCTTGTTCATGATCCCTGGCAAGCCATCAGATGTTGTGGAGTGAAGAGATTGACATGATTGGATCATCTCATCACCAGCTTCGCCACTCTTGATCCATCCGTTTCAAGCTCAATCTGACTGCAGCCTATTTTTCACATGCCCCTCATATTATTCACCACCACTATTTCCATCGTCATCACGGCTCCAACATGGCCGAGGCCATCGGTTTGGCCGCTAGTATCGCTGGTCTCGTCCAACTCACTGGGTCTGTCTTTAAACAACTCACCAAGTTCTGCAAGGAAACCAAAGATGCTCCTTCGAAAGCCCAAGACCTCGCTACTCAGGCAAGGGATCTCGCTGGAATTTTCGAAAACCTTAGATTGTTGGCTTCGGCATTGGAAGAACGAGACTCGAGCCCAGCGCTCAAACCACAGCATCTCGAGTCGTGCATAAGACATTGAATGAGATCAACAGCAAACTTGACAAAGCGCTGTCTGACTTTGATGGTGGAAAATCAGCAAGGCGTTTCGTTAGAAGGTTGAAATGGCCGTTTTCACTACAGGAAACAAAAGATTTGGTGGCCGAGATTGCAAATCATCGCGCCAATCTTCATCTTGCACTCTCTGCAGATAGTATGGACGGCTTTGATCAAGAGTCTGGCTAAGCAGGATGAAATCCATAGCATGATCGAAAGGAGGATCAGTTTTGAGACTCGAGTTGAGCTTAACAAGAGACGCAAAGAGGTCATGGATTTCTTTCTGCGCGTGAAACCTCAGGACTATCTCGATGTTAGCCGTGAGCTGCGACATGAAGCGACTGGGTCTTGGCTTACGAGCGACGATTCCACCTTTGAAAAGTGGAAGAATGGATCAAACTCTAAATTGTGGCTTAGCGGAATTCCGGGTAAGTTGCAATGCATTATCAGGTTATGGGTTTACTGACCTCTTTCTAGGTAGTGGAAAGACTGTTCTGTGTGGACTTGTCATCGAGACTGTTCTTGAACAGAGTGACGATCTTACAGCAGTCTGCTTCGCGTTCTGCGATTACAAAAACCCAGATTCGTGTCTCCCTGAGAACATTCTAGCGGCACTTGCAGTCCAACTTGGTCTCCAAGGCGAAGAAGCCTTTGATCTTCTCGAGGAATACTTCGACATGCTCCATCCCGACGACAAGCCTCCCACCAAACCAAGATTAGACGATCTTGTGGAGCTCGTTGGATGCATGTCTGAAGTTTATGAGAAAGTCTTTGTTATAGTTGATGGGCTGGACGAATGCGGTGATCTGGTAGCTCGTATGACCCGGTCCCTGAAAGCGATAGTAGATGGATCTGAGACTGTCAGCTCTGCGTTATTTAGCAGGAAGGAAGAGGAGATCCGGGAGCAACTCGCTGAGGGGTTTGAACACATTGAAGTTTCAGCTCATGTAAAGGATTTGGAAGACTACACGCTTGCAGAAGTGAGCAAGCGCAAAGTACTCAAGAGTATCGAAAGAACGAACCCAGATCTCTACAAGGATATACTTCATGCCTTGGTACACGGAGCTCAAGGAATGTGAGTTACCTTTGGAAGCCTTGGAAGTACAGACAGCTGACACAGCCTTCTCTAGGTTTCGGTGGGTGGCTTGTCAGATCGATCATATCTGCAATCTGCCCAATAACAAAGCTCGAAAGAGAGCTTTAACCGAGCTGCCTCCAACTCTGAACGAGACTTATGATCGCGTTTTGCAAAGAGTCATGCAATGTCCGCCTGAAACACAGACCTGTATTCGAAGAGCCCTTCAGTGGACAGCGTTGGGATCACCCAAAATGAACATCGCCAGTTTATGCGAGGCAGTCTCGTTTCAGCAAGACATGGATGTATTTGAAGCCGATGATATCATCGAGCCAGAAGTTCTATCGCGAAATTGCGGGTGTCTGCTACGAAAGTCTTTAGACGGGAATTACTTTGAGTTTGCACACTTTACAGTCTTGGAATACCTGGAACGGACTGAAGTCGGTGACTTTCGATACTCCGAAGAGGATGCTTACCGGTCGTTCGCACAAACCTCAATTGGCTACCTGTTGCTTCCACACTTCGATCGCGTGCCGACTATCATTGATACTGTCGAGGAAGCCTACTCCAAAGAGAGGAACCCAAAGCATCCTTTCTATAAATTCGCCTCGTATACGCCTCTGGGAATGCAGAGAAGTGCAACTTCCTATCCTATCCACCTCAAGGTCATGGAAGAAGAAACCGTTCTGGAACTTCTCAAGCGGCTTTTCGATATCCAGAAGTCTGGCAACTTTAGGGCATGGGCTCACGCGGTACTATCTAGGGGACAGAACGAACTTTCGACTATGCATCAACTATCAAACGGCCCACTACAGTTTGCAGCTTTTCTGCTAAGTCCCAAGCTATGCCAATTCCTCATCGACAGTGGTGTCGATGTAAATGTGGTGCGAGGTAACTTCAGTTCGCTTGCCATAACTATCGCTCTAAAAGACGAAGGATTTCTCGAGGAAAAGATGAAAGATCCTCAGGTCATTGAGAAAATGATTCGTACAATCAACGTTCTATTGGATAATGGTGCTGATACTGCATTTGTCATCGAGGGCAAGAGTTGCATGGCTCACGCTATTGACTCATTAGATAGTCGTTATCTTCTCCAGTTCATCCGTCCGACGTCTGCCGTGCCAGAAGATGCAGTCACAGCCTTTTCGAAATTTGAGTGCAAGGACAAATCTGATGACTTGGTACTGGAGGCCATACTTCGTTTAGCTGTTGGTGAAGAAGCTTGCCCTCAGTGGAAACCACTAGCACCCACTGCGTTGTCTTTCTCTCGCGGACGTGGCCTCACCTTACAGCATATGGCTCTCAACCCTACGGCTCATAGATACAGCGACCTTGAGTATCGGCAAGCACTTGAGATTGCTGCCAAGTTCGGACTAGTCGAAGAGCTGTCGACTCTCATCTCCGATCCACGTTATGGCGACACTGTTGTTAAGCCGAACGATTTCGAGCTGCTTAGTGCCACAGCTAGAAGCACATCAGCCAACAGCGGCAAGATAGCCGAGATACTTCTGGGGTCTGGTATCGATCCACATGTCTGTAATAACTCTGAGCAGCACTGTCTGCACATCAGTTGTGAGTCAAACAATGCAGATGTAGCCTCAATTCTTCTTTCTCGAGGGGTCGATCCCGGATCTAAGGACGGCAATGGCCAGACCTCGTGGCACGCGGCTTGCTATAACGGATACGAAAGGATCATGACCCTACTTCAGGAAGAGGATGAAAACATCTTGGAGAATCTCGCCACTTTAGACAACGATGGTCGGACACCCTTCTCTGCTGCCCTTCACAACAGCCATGTCAAGCTAGCGCTGTCATTATTGGAGATCCTACCAGCCGAGGCAAATTACTATGTTTCAAAGAGCTCAATAATGCAAGATGTAGCAGCCCTTGGTTCCTTAGAACTATTGACTGCCTTGCGAGATAAAGGAGTTGCAGACTTGGACGTCTCCAATGCAGAAACGACACCTATGCACCACCTGAGCGCCACATGCACCCCGGAGTTTACTCGAAGCTTGGCCAAGTCTTATGATCCATTTTGCGCTGACAACTCAGGGAAATTCCCGTTTCAACTATTCTTCGAGCGCTGGCTTCGTCGCAACATCCTTGTAAAGTTTGATGAGACAATACCCTTAGACCCCGAGCTGTTGAGGATCCTCATACCGAAGGACAATGAGTTTTCAAGCAATGGTGAGGTGACACACACCTGGCAACTCGTTTGTGCTGGCCTGGCGGTGGAGGAGATCTGCTGCGACGTTGATACCTTTGTCCCCATCGAATGCTTCTATTATTTCTCCAGGGATCTGACAACACTCTTCAATCATGGTATTCTCTCCTCCTATGAGAGCACAAGAAAGATATCTGGTTTGGTTCCGCTGATTGGATCCCTGAAGGATTGGACAAGAGATCATTTTTGCTCAACATCGTTTGTTACTCTTCTATCCCAAGTTGTGGACTCTTCAAATATCGGCATTTCTCTTCAGGCTGTTGACGACAGTTACCATTTCTTCAAGTTGGCTTTGTCGAGGGCCAGCCCAGAGGTTATAGCTAAGCTCATTGATCTTGGTGTTGACGTTCATCGACGGGTCCCTGAGGATATGTCAACCAGCCCAACGACACTATTTGAGATAGCGTGTGGAGAAGCAAGTATTGAGATATTCAAGGCCATCATGGAAATTGTTACTTCTCAAAGTATCAACGCCGTTGGTCTGACTGGCCAGAGCCCACTCGAGATGGTTGTCAAAGGTTCAAGCCCAGATAAGACATCTCTGATCAAAGCACTAGACGATAAGGGATTTGTCCCGTCAACTACCACGCCTGCAACACCTTTAATCATTGAGGCTGCAAAACAAAACGACCTATCACTGGTAATGTGTCTATCGGAAATTGGTCACGACCCCTTTGCTGTGGACGTTCATGGCTGGGGAATCCCTCAATGGGCTGCCACCAACCGCCAGCTTGATATACTCAAGTGGATAGTCGAAAAGTCCTCTAGTCCATCCCAGTGGCAGCTTGCTCCAGCCTCCACCTGGACAAGCACGAACGAAGCAAAGACACAGATAGTTGACAACGAAGTCAGTTTACTACACTTTGTAGCTGACATGCCGGACTTCCTGTCATACTTCTTTGAGAACGACTTCTTTGATATCAATATCAGCACTCCTCACGGACGAACAGTGCTTCACTATGCAGCAATGAGAGGGTCTATGGCTTGCTGTCTGATGTTGATGGATCAGGGGATAAATATCTCTGCCCAGGACAAAGATGGGAAGCTTGCCATAGACTATGCCCTCGAGACTGGTTTCAACAACCTTGCCTCGTTCTTATTAGCATCAGGCTCTCCACTTCCCCGAGGCCAGGTTGCAGCGACTGGCGAAATGCTAAAAGATCTGACTTCCAATGAAGGACTACAGCTGTCCCGACGGACGAGACTTTGAAGCTGCCATTATCAATGGCAACCTTGAGCAGTGCAAAGTGGCTGTCAGCCAAGGGTGTTTGATCAACCAGCCTTTGCCAAGCTGTCACTCCTGTACCCCTATCTTCACCGCTATAAGAGCTCAGAAGCCCGACATTGTCAATTGGCTCCTCGATGAGGGTTCAAGCACATACAGCTTTTTTTGTAAACGCCACCCGAGGCAAAATCTATTCTCTCACGCTGTCACTGCCATGGAATCATCACCCTTTATTGAGAAATTGCTTTCAACGGCTTTGAGGTCGCGATCAATCACACGGGTACAACTTGTTGATGCCATTTGCCAGAACATTGGCAAAGGGAACCTGAATGTCCTGAAGCTCATACTGAGTCATTTCAGAAAGAATGTCGATGAATATTAGTAAGTCGAGCCTGTTCAGGGATGATTCAAGTGTATTAATATACCCAGCAACGCCTGGGAGGGTGGCCTGAATTCTGGCCTCAGCGGTGATTCAGCTGAGCAGTTCAAATCTGCACTACTTAATTCCCACAATCCGGTCGTCTTCCCGAATAGGACGCCACTACAAGTTGCAGCGGCGTTTGGAAATGCTGAGATGGTGAAGTTCTTGATTCAGCAAGGCGCTGATGTAAATGTGTTTGATAAACAGCACGACACGCCTTTGATCATCGCAGCGGGCAACAATCATATTCCTATTGCGAGAGAACTATTGCGACACAATGCAGTTGTTGAAACGAGAAACATGTTTGGTAACACTGCCATGTCATTGGCTGTTCTCATGGGTCATTTAGACATCGTAAAACTGTTAGCAGAAGAGCGGCCTTCTTCATTACAGTATAGGAACATAGATGGGTCAAATCTTCTCCTCAGGGCATCGCAAGAAAGTTCATCGCTGGCCACTTTCAAGTACCTTCTGTCAAAAGGGCTTGATATCCACCATAAAAGCGATGACGGGATACCTATAGTTGCTTTCCCTTTGCTTCAGGGCAGATATGTCGACTACTTATCTCAATCTCGGTGGCTTGATGGACCGTTACCTTATCATGCACCAAATCCAGATAGCATTCTCAACAACACCATTGTGTTTTGCACAACGAGCCAGCTCAAGCGTTTATACAAAACCCTACCACCGCATGATGCGGGTATTCTTTTAAACATGAGGGGTAGATCACAAGGATCCCCTCTCTGTTTAGCGGTATTTCGTTGCGATGCGGCGACGACTGGTCTGTTGCTAGACCTTGGAGCGGATGTGAATAAGGTAGGGTCTTGGTTTGGGACACCTCTCATGTGCGCCATTACCTTCGGGAACTTACAGTTGGTCAAACTACTTGTCCGACGAGGCGCCGGTCTGGAATACACTGACGAGAACGGGGACATGGTTAGTGGACTTGAGAAGAGTCTGCCGTACCCCAACATCACTCGTTGGCTACTGGTTGAGAGGTTTCAAGATCAAAAGAGGCTGGGAGACGAGGCGTTTAATGGTGAGTGCACCATTAGGCCATGGAGTGGCAAAAGAGAGTACACGACGTTATTGAAAGGCTCTCATCGACGTCGTTGGGAAGAGTCGACTCTCGATTGCTGTATCAGACTTGCCAAGTTGAAACGGATGTTGAGAGGCAGTACAGCCTTTGCGGCATTTGTTTAAGAGTAAAGACGATTAAAATCTCAACTACTGTCTGTTCATATTTTTTCAAGAGATTTTATTCCTATTTACAAGACAGATATCTTTATGCTTGCTCAAGTTGGCTCACCTCCACCTCCCGCTTCATCTCAGCCTTCTCATCCCTCGCCAAGATAGCCTCATTATCAGGCGCCAGCTTATTTCCATAGCGACCAATCTTGTACCAAGGCAGAGAGAACAGCTCGTCAGTGCTCTCAAGTGATCGTCCTGCCATCTCGGGAACAAATGCCCAAACCCAGATGAGACCGAGGATACAAACAGCGGCACAGAAGAAGAAGAATCCACTGCTTGTCATGTGAAGCAGCATGAGCGGAACAGCCTTGGTGTTGCCGTATTGATTCGCAAAGTGAAGGCACATGGTGATGGAACTACCCAGGGCACGAAGGCGAAGGGGCCAGATCTCAGCGTTGACGAGGTACTGGAACGAGTTCCAGCCCATTGTCCAACCGACACCTGAGATGTACAGCATTGCAATTGCGCCCACGCCGGCGTGTTTCTGGGTGCTTGTCAAGGTTCCATCCTCAAGGGTCTTGGTACCAACAATAGCAAGGAAGATGGCGATGTACAAGACTGAAATGGTCTGAAGAGTAATGCCAGCATACAGAGATCGACGTCGACCAATGAAGTCGACGAGGAAGAAAGCGCATGCATAGGCAGAGACCAACTTGACAACACCGAGAATGCAAGTAGCGAAGAGCTTCTCGGACTGACCAGACTTTCCGAGGACACCAAAGAACTCAGCGGCGTAGATGGTAATGGCACTAGCGCCGGACCATTGACCCAAGAGCTGGGCCATGAAGCCAAGCATGAAGCGGTATCGGTTGGCGGGGATTGTGAGAAGTTCTCGTATCTTGCCCCATCGGGAGACACCGAGGATGGCCTCTTGCTCTCGCTCAAGTTGTTCGCGAATGCCGTACAACTCGGCTTGGACGAATGGATGGTCTTCGGGAAGTTGGCGAAGCTCGCAGAGGGCTTTGGTGCTCTCTTCATTGCGGCCCTTCATGGTGAGCCAGCGAGGGGTTTCGGGAACGGTGAAGGATAGGATCAGAAGTAGTCTGGCAAGGTTAGTCGTTGAACACTAGCGTGAGGGAAGTTTACATACCCAGAGAAGCCAATGTGGCATGTTTGAGGTGCAACCCATTGGTATCGAGATGAGTCGGGCATGTTGATGGAAGCGCCCCAGTTACTGAAGTACGCAACCATAACACCAAGGTAGACAGAACCAGCAAAGATATTGGTTAGCATACCACGTACAGCTCGTGGCGCCGTCTCAGCAAGGTATGTCGGACCAACAACGACAGTCATGCCAATACCCAAGCCGGCAATAAAGCGTCCAGCCAGGACCTGTCCCACGCTTCCATGGCTAGTAACGACGATGATGAAACCGACAAGCCAGAGCAAACAAAGGAATTGAAGTGATCTAACACGACCAATCTTATCGCATAGGAAGAACGCAAGGAGTGAACCAGCAATAGAACCGATTTGAACCATGCTGGTGATGTTGGACTCGACTTGGGCTTGATGTTCTTCGGATCCGTGATCGAGGCCGAATTCGTCTTTGAAGCTCTTCAGCGTGACCATGCCTCCGACGAGACCTTCGTCAAGACCACGACTGGCACCTAGAACACCTTTCGAAGAAGTTAGCGATTGACGAATGAGTGGCTTGGGTTAGGTAACGAACCGAAGACAAAGGTACTCCAGTATAAACGCCAGTTCATAACCTCACTAGGCGTATCCGCCATAGCGGCTCTGTTTCCAAGCGTGAACTTCATCTTTGCAGAATTTCTCAACGATATCCTACTCGACACAAAGGTACAGAACATCAAAACGTCGTCAAGGAGAAATAGGCATTGTATTTATGGTTAAGAAATATTGGGGATCGTCTCTACAACCAGCGGGGAAATACGGAGGCTTCTCCACGGTCTAGTAGGACTCTCCGCACCCTCCAGACGGATATTTCGTGCCGATTGCGGGGAATTCGCCACTTTATTTCTCCTCATTCCAACGGCATCATCGCGGAGATACCTATTTTAGTTGCCCGATGAATTTGTCCGTCCAATTGGAGCGAGTTGGTGACTGCTAGTGCTTCCCCGCATCTCACTGTGAGACGCGGAGATTTCCATGATAGCTTCGAGAAGCAAACTCGGGACTTTCCATTGCATCTTTTTATAGAGAAGGAGGCTGTGGAAGATGATAATATGTTTAGAATATTGTAGATCTCGTATTGAGCTTATTCATTATACAAGGCACTACAGCTCGTGTTAAATGCCTCTACCCCAAATCATCGTGCCTTTTCGCGTTTCTTCGTGGGGTCAGCAAAAGATCACCACGGATATCCGGCACATGGAAAGTGGATAGTGGAGTACAAACCGCCCGCACACTCAAAGGTTCCCTGCTGGAAGAGCAAGATTGAAGGGGTATACCGATAATTCTAACCAATGGATTGTAATTAATTACTGACTGCTTCTCAACGTTACATCTACTCATGCGAGAGGACTCCGAGTTCACCCTGGAGATGCCGTGATGTGGGAAAGGATTCTCCCGATACGTGTAAGCAAGGTTTGGAGATGAGAAAAGGTCGAGCTATGCTTCTATTTAAGCTTCCCCGAAGACGAATGTCTGTCTGTCTGGTCGTTGTAACGGTCAGCGTGAGGTATATCGCGAATAGCATGCTCTATCAATTTGGAGTTTTATCTGAGTAGCGTATATGAACTTGTAGTCTGTGACAGTAGAGAATAAGAGCAATCAACTAAGAATGACAAAAATTCGGCTCATGCTGTCGCGAATTATGGAGGCAACTGAAGCGGATTCTATGAGTGCAGGGTAAGCAACAGCATTTATTAGCTAGAGCGGGTCGG